>JAQQAE010009161.1:0-14769 GCA_029823295.1 Pseudamia nigra
CGCGTTGGTGTACTTTTCAATGTGTCTGGCCCTGAAATAAAGGCTTCATAGTAGATTTGCAACCAATGAGTGCGGGGACTTTATCTTTTTTTGATTATTCAATTGCCTCTTCCCATGCGCACCATTTGTTTGCTGGATACCAGTAGCTCCCTGTCACAATTGCTTTTGAGTAACTGTTTAAATACTGTTCATGAGGGTATGGTACCACAATGTGTCCCAACACTGCCTTTATGCAGACAGAGGGGGTTTTAATTAATCAAGCAAACTTGGGACACTTGTAAGAATTAGTTGCACCAACTTTCAAGGCTTGATCAATTTACATTGCTGCTGAACAGCTTTAAGTTGTTAACCCATATCTTGTTCCCAGAAAAAGGCCTTTTTGTCTAATTCTGAAATGTGTGTTATTTTTAATTTAACTTTTTTAAGCTCTGGCAGTTCGATGCTTACCTTTTGTACCATTTCAAGCTACTCATTGAACATGAACTGTTTGAATTTGAACAAAAACCGGTAAAATTGGGGTGTTCTAAAACTTTTGACCAGTTCTGTATATAGCGCCAATCATAATTTAAGATTATCTCTAGCCACTTATTGTCTAAGCCACATGGGTTCTCACTTCACAAAAAAGTGTACAGTATTACAGTCAGTGGCATGAGATGTATAATTTATTGGTCCCATTTCATTGATGTTATCATTTACATGTTTGTCTTTTTTAAAAGACAATTTTATAAGGCAAGAAAGTTGCAGTTACTCTGAGAAATGCTGAATTATCAAGTAGGTTTCGGTGAAAAGGCTCAGTAGACATTTCCATCTCATAATGTACATTATAACTGCAAAATGGCTGCTACCTCAGCGAATTTAATCTCATTCTTCGAGAATAATGTAGTGAAAGGGCTGGAAATTATTCCAGGTTTGCTCATATTGAGCTGCAGAGACTCTAGAGCAGCTCCGAGCAGATTGTGGAGACACAAAATGATGATGGTGTCATGTACATAACTTCCTGTTTATAACCTTTATAATTATGTATTTTTCACAATCTTATATCTCAACAGTTTTACATCAAACTGTTCCTTTCTTGACTTGTTTTCATCATTTGAATTGACCATTGTGTAAATGGTGTCAGAATATAATTAAAGTCAGAAAATGATCTTCATTCGGCATTGACTGCAATGTCATTTTTTCTCAACTTAGGTCCCATGGGTCAGCAGTGGACAAACTTAAACCACATTTGCAACGTAAGGCGTGGGCCTGCCCACTCTAGGGTTTCTTATGCAGTGCCTAAGTCCCGCCCCTTCTGGTGTTTGTCATGGGACGAAACTTCAGAAACAATCTGTATTACAGCCAGTGGCGAGTGGCAGATAATGTTTTAATCCCAACTGAATAACAAGATCATTTATACATATTTTGTGTGTCAATTTAAAAGACAACTTTAGAAGTCAAGAAAGTAACAGTTTGTTATAAAATGTTGAGTATAAGGCTGTAAAAATACAAAATTCTAAAGACTACCAATTGAAAATGGTGTAACTGATGTCATCGTAGCTTCATCTCCACAGTCTGTTCAGAGCTGTTGAAGTCTCTGCAGCTCCACATGAACAGACCTGGGATGATTCTCACCCCTTTCACTGCATTATTCTCAAAGAGCGAGGTTAAACTTGTCAAGGTAGCAGCCATTTGGTGCTGTGACGTACATCATGAGAGATCCATTGAGTGTATTCACACTCAACTGATATTTCACCATTTATGTGAGAAACTGTTACTTTCTTGACTTGTAAAATTCAATTTTAAACTGACAAACATGTTTAAATAGGTGCATGATTCAGTCAGAATTAGAAAATTATAAGCACATTGACTGTAACATAACCTGAAAGAGACAGGAGGAAGCGGGCATGACATCGCTTCTGTGCAGTCCGCTGTGGTAGAGACAAAGATCCTCTCTGGTAGAGATGCACACTCCAATGATTGTTGGAGAAAGACACGCTCTACTTGAGACAGGATGACAGGTTTAAGGTATTTTTTAACAGGGGCATGCTGCCTACAAAGGCAAAGTGCAGTAACTACATAAACAGTGAGACTTTAAATGACTTTAACATGTTTTAAATTAATTTTCTTCATTATTTTCTTTATTCGTGCAAAAGCAAGATCAGATTGTTCATTATCTGGATAATTAATGCTGTGTGCCTTAAGAGGAAATTGTCAGATATCTGTGTATTACACATTTTTTTTAACATCATGCATAAATCCAATGGCAGGACTAATGCATTTTCTCTGGACTTAAGACTTGAGATGTTCATGAAACAACAAAGAATGAGCACTTTGCACATTTTTCTCTGGCAACAGGAGCGTAGGAAAAGGCTACAATGCTGTATCAGTCAAATTTAGGAAACTCATGCAAACTGTTAGGCTTGCAGTCGTGTAAATTTTAATTCAACTCCTGCAACATTTTGGCACTTGGCCTTCATCAGGCAAATTACTGCATAAAAGCAATCAACCATCTTACTGCAAGTAGTGAGCGAGTGAATTTTTGTACAATTTGCAATGTCCATAACCACATAACAATATTCAATTTTATAGGGTTAAATAACAAGAAAAACACCAATAAATCCACAAGCACAAAAATCCAAAATGGCCATCTTGCTGTGTGGATTTTTATTGACTGAGTACTGAACAGCTTTTATTTTACATTAAGTGTTTATATCTCAAAACCCAGCTTAGCGGTGTGAGACCTTTATCTGTCACCACTGAATACTGAACTCTGCTTCCTAATCTAGTCCATCACAAAGCCATTTGAAGATGCATCACAAAGTAAAACCCAAACTGTCCTCACTTTGTAATGTCAGCTCATTTCAGTGGTTTAATACCCAAACTGTTTCTTTTATTGTCATGCAGATCCACACATACACACACAGACACATTAAATTTTCACAAGGGCCTGAGATCAAGTGCTCCGTAAGTAGTGCAGCATTATTGAGCCTTTGGAGACTCGACTTTGTGCAGCGCACTGGTCTTTGTGTGTGAGACAGAGCGAGCGAGAGAGAGAAACTGTACGTGTTACGATAAGCCCCTGTGTGGGAATGTGGAGAAGGATAAATGTTATCGCTGCCCATCAGATTCAGATACTGTTAACTCGATCATTGTTGAGAAAGGGTGTGAATATAACGAATGTGTGTGTGATTGTTTTTTGCTTTAATGAGATGCCAGGTTATTGAGGTGGGTGTCAGAAAAAGGGCAAATCTGTGCGTGCTGTGCCCGAAGTATTATTGACAATGAAAGGAACGCCGTGATTCCGACATGTGGCTTTTTCTCCCTTTTTGTGGCAGCCTCTCTTTCTCTCTTTTCGATTTTCCATAGCTTTCGGTGTCATGTGCAAAATGTGAGATCAATGGCATAACTCTTTGTAGTCCAACAGCTTGTGTGACTATTCATTGCCATCAGGGAAAGTCCATATTCTGAGCTCTCAGGCCAGTGAGTGTAAACAATTTAGTCATTGCTATTTGTAGTAATTGCTTCAATGCTATCGACATCCACAATCAATACGCAGCGTGTTACATGTTGAATGGAACGTGCATTCATTAGTCTGCAGGACCGTAACACCCTGTTTAATATGAAGCTGTCAGTGTAACAGCTCTTACTGTGTATTTATCAGGGTTTCACAAACATGCAGTATTTTTATGCAGGGGTATGCATAGAATATGATTATTGTGTTCATCTTTGCAGCAAAATGAGCAAAAATGTACAAAATAATCCACTGTATTAACAGAAATGGCCAAAAATGAAAGAAAATACCCTGAAAATAAACAAAATAATGAACAAAATTAGATTTTTAGGGTTTGATTTGTTCACATTCTCCTCTGAAACACTGTTGCTTGTGAAATTACATGCATGTTGAACAAAGCTTTTGTCGTTACAACAGTGAAAATAATGCTTTTGAGATATTATGATACCATCATTATAATACTGTTGAATGTTCTGCAGAACATGTCACAAATCAGATTTTTTTATTTGTGACATGTTTTGCTGTTTGTAAAATTTTCTGATCATCAAAAAGAGTTTAAAATCCACTAATAAGTGTCTTTTACTGACTTTTTTATTCTTAAATTGTTCCATTTTTCTCCTCTTTTTGGTCTTACTGTGGCTTTTTACAATGATTTTGTGTTATTTCATATTATGCTGTTTTCATCTATTCAATTCAATCTTTATTTGTATAGCGCCAATCATAATCGCTGATTATCTCTAGGCGCGTCACAGTTCGGGGCCGAGACCTCATGACTATACAGAGAGTAAACCCAACAGAATCACCGCCAAAAATTACATACCGTCTAAATTTACAACTGAAATCGACACCTATGGTTCTATTCTCTTTTGTTTTTTGGGTTGTATTTGTTTACATTGTCACCTAAAACACTTTATCTCATGTAATATTATGTAAATGTTACATTGTTTGAAAAAAATGCTTTTGAAATATTATGATACCATCATTATTATAATGTTGAATGTCCTGCAGAGCATTTTACCAGTCTGCCTTTGTATTTGTGCCATGTTTTATCATTTGTAAAATTTTCTGATCTCGGAGTTTAAAATCACACAAAAGTGTCTTTTATTGACTTTTTAGTCTTACATTGTTGGATTTTTATTTTTTTTGTCTTTTAGCAGCTTTTTCCAGTGATTCCTCTTTCTTGTTATATTCTTTTTATTTAGTCACATCGTTGACATAATTTACATCTTGTTGCATCCTGTACATTGTTTTTGTCTTATTGTGCTTTTTACAGCATATTTGTGTTAAGTCACTATTGTCATTTTCATCTAGATTCATCTTGTTACATCCGTTACATAAATTTCTTCTCACTGTGTCCTTTACATTGTTTTGTCCGGTGTCTTTTACAGTGCTTCCGTTGTGTCTTGGATTGTCTTGTTACTCCTTCTAGCAGTTAAGACCAAAAATAACTGTCTGGTTGTTGCATTTTTAAACTTTCTTCTTTTTGTGTCATTTTTGTTTCTTTGCATCCTTTGCACCTAACTCTTTTTGCCTTTTGCAGCACTTTTGTTTCATCACTTATCAACGAGCACTTACCCCCATTATCGAATGCAATTGATTATAATGTTATGAGTAGTAGTCAGTAGAGGAGGCCTGATGTGCGTAGAACTAGCTATACATGAACATATTATAAGCAGTGACTATTTCTGGTTGACTCAGAACAGAATTACTTACAGCTAAACTACTGTATGTATATAATAAATGGACATACAGTAATGCACAACCTTCCACATCTAAAATTCTAATGCACATTTCTCTAAAAATGCACATTTCTCTAAAAATGGTATAAAAACTGTCATTCCATAAGCTGTTGGAGAAATGAAAAATGAATGTAGCATAGACTATAGTGCCTGCTTTAATACTAAGGAATGTGGATCCTTAAACACCATAATGCCATCATCATTCATCTAAGCACTGGAGGCACCTACAGTTCAGGCAATTCTTGAGAAACCTTGGGGAAGTAATCTTCCCAGTAAAATTGCATCTTTCCCAGATGATATAAAGATAAATCTCTGCTGCTGATGATACTTAGGGGTATATAATATGTTTGTTTAAAACATAAGGAGGCTACTGCACCTATACAAAAGTCTGGTGGCACTTATTTGTGGTGCTTAATTTGGCAGGTACACATAATCAGAGTAATACAACAATTGATAGTTGGATGATGCAGAAAAAACTGGCTGATTTTTAACTAAAAAGTGGGTCAAAGGATCACCTCTTGAACGCTAGTCAAGGACACTTCCCAGATTCACCTGCCATTAATTTGGGACATTCCAGGAACTGCTGACTGCAGAAAATCAAATATGACTTGGGTTACAATTAATGTATAGGTTAAGTTGACCTCTGACCTGGTCAAGAGGGCAATATGTCAGAAACATGCTCCAGGAAGTGAGGTATCCCCATGCAAGAGATGAGACAGTATTTTTGTTCTCTAGGGACAATAAAATGAGGTCCATATACATCTACGCAGTCCATAGCCCCTTGACACCAGACGCTAATTATCTTGTTTCTTCCACTTTTACTCAGGACCAAAAAAATCTGCCTTCAATCTCAAAAGAAAAAACAAGCTGATGTTTATTATTACAATCCATCCACCGTGTCGCCCCTATTATTACAATTATCAACATAAATTAATGTGGTCGTATCACCCGATTAGCTGGGTTTAATTGGCTACATCATGTTTGTTATGTGATGTTTGGTCATATACACAATTTGCTTCTGTGTACATATCGCATGTGTTTGCAGGTGGACCGTACAGAGGTGATTCGCAGCAGCAGCAGCCCAGTCTTCTCCAAGATCTTTCTGGTTGATTACTACTTCGAGGAGGTCCAGAGGCTTCGCTTTGAACTGCATGACATTAGCTCCGGAAACAACGGCCTCCGTGATGCTGACTTCCTGGGAGCCATGGAGTGCACTTTGGGTCAGGTCAGTACCGCATTTGATCAGACCAATAATCCAATTAGGTTAATTTGGTATTAAAGAACTTCAATAATAATATTAGATCACACCACTCTCAAACAATCCTGGTCCATTTTCTATCAACATACATTCAACTGCCAGAAGCCTCAGAGGCTCAGGGGTGCTCTCTCCCCCCTTTCACATTTATCATTTATAGTTTAGTTTCAATGATGATGTCAGTTTCTGATTATGAATTAAGTTTCTTTATTTGTGTTGTATATGTGGGTTTGGGTGCTATGTTTGTGTTTTTTCCACTGTACTGAAGTCAGGAGCTCATTAGACAGAGTGGGCACAGGTTTGACATATTAGATCCTGAGCAGTGAGTTAAACAGGGCACAGGAATAGTAGTAGGTGAGAGGGAGAGGAAGATTTCTGTAGTTTGACACATTAGTTAAAATCAGACACTTAGACTTATGTATTATTGTCAGATTCGGTTTGATGTCAGCAGGAATTCCATTATGTATTTGGTTTATGTGTACGTTGTATATTAATGGTGCTAATTTCTCATTGTACTCTCCCCTCCCCCGTACCTGTTCAGATGGTAGGGTTCATGCAGATGACAGTAAGAAAGCATAAATACTAGTACTCAGAGATGGTGCCAGAGAGAGGGAGAAGTGGCAGCTTGCTGTCAGGCTGAAGCCAGGTTTTTGTCTGTTAACGTTGAATTTTAGTTGTTTTATTTAAGTACCCTGAGGTTGTTGTTTTTTCAGCTCGATTACATTTTTCTTAATAAACATTACTTTGCTGCACGTCCTCCTGCCTGAAGACCTGCTTCTTACTTTAACATTGATGATCTAGTGCCAGACATCAGGACTCGGTACAACACCCAGTATCTTGATTAATAAAGTCCATCTGAATGTGAATCTTCTGCATCCTCAGTCATGTCCTCGCTCGACTCGGTAATTCTGGGTGCTCCACAAAACAGGTCTCCCATAGAGATTGGTTATATGACTGAATTTGTAACAGCCTACTG
Organism: Pseudamia nigra; assembly: GCA_029823295.1. Taxonomy (NCBI): domain Eukaryota; kingdom Metazoa; phylum Chordata; class Actinopteri; order Kurtiformes; family Apogonidae; genus Pseudamia; species Pseudamia nigra. The sequence goes on from JAQQAE010009161.1 coordinate 7,461, forward strand.
GGTCATGCGAGCTAATTGGTGCATATAAGTGAAGTTTGCAGTCGAAAGTTGTCGTGTGCTTGTGAACAACTGTTAGAGCCAGAAACAGCTGTGCATATTAGAGCATGTGTCTCCAGGTGACTGCACTTCAAACTTGATGAAACGCATCAGTGTATGTTTAACAGAGGAGATCAGATGAGGCTGTGGTGCGCGTGAAAGCAGCCTGTGTGTTTTGAAGTTTGAAGGATACCCAGTATTCCTGTGTAAATTGCAGTCATGTCACCTGAAATAAAGGCACACAAGCAAAGATTCATGAGGACGTTTGGAGCATCAAACACTTGAACTTTTGTGTTCTGGTGAATTGTTTATGCATAAGTTTGTGACTTACTGCATAGGTTGACGAAGGGAACACATCATAAAAAAAGTTGAGAGCAAAAAATGAAAACGGCCAAATAGTCTGTAAATTGAGGAAAATTTTGGCAAACTTTAACTAAATAATCCAAAATATTAACAAAAATGAGCCAAAATGATGCACAAAATTAATTGAAATGTAATTTGACATAATGTACTTTTTTAAAAATGTATTTTAGTCCAAATGTAAAAGATTTTAGAAAACATCTTTTTACTGAAATAAGGAAAATAAGCACTAAAATCAACAACATGAACAAAAATGAGTAAGATAATCAACAAAACAAGCAAACGTAACAAAAAAAGGAATAAAATGAACAAAATTGAACATAATAATACAAATAATAAAATGAACAAAAATGGGAAGAAAATCAAAAATGAACAATATAGTTAGCAAAATGATAAAATGAACACAAAAATGAATTTAATAACTGAGAAAATGAACAAAATAATAAAGTGAACAATTATACATAAGTAGAGAAAATGAAAAATGAATGAAATATTCAACAAGACGGAAAACATGTACTTGACAATGGTGAAAATTAACAAATGCCTAAAACCATGAATTTAACATATACACATTTTTATAATATTGAGGAGGATGAAGTGATTTTAACAGCCAACATTAATGATCTTCACCTTTTCTACATTTCCACAGTGTTTCCCGTGTCCTCAAACCCGTCCTTTACATATAGATGGTCGTTCTTTGAACACACTGCATTTCCAGTGCCTTCCTATGTGAATATCATTACCTTATACCTATGGCATTATTACCCACTTAATGGTGTTGTTGCTAATGATGCCTGTACAATCAATATTTAACGATGGCCTTTGTTTATGTTGCATATATCCAAAAGCGTTTTAGAGAGGATTCCAATTCCAGCAGAAACTATTAACACACCGAGAAAGTTGATGTGACAGAATAACATATGGGATAGCAGTGGCCAACACAACACCCATAATACTCCACTATATTTAAAACCTGAAGGAGGAATAATGCTGAATAATGCTACTGTTTAACGGAGCCCCTTTTAATTCAAACACAGGGCATCACATGCACATGGCCGCGATACAATGGAGACAACTCAACTAGTAAAGTCTTGTTTTCACCATGGAATGTCATGTAATGTAAATTATAATAGCTCTTGCACATAGACGGAGGATTTAAAGGTCTCATAATGTGACGCTTAAATTTACATCTGTCCCACTTAAATTTCTATGACTCATATAAAGGTGCTGACAAAATGAAGTGTACTGATATGACTTTTTTTCTTTTTTTCATGGTTCTCTTTGTAATTGTGTCACACACACTGATTTCACAGTGAGCTAGTGGCCACTTTTCATTGGTAGTGAGCGTGCCTGGGGTGATCGGGGATCATGTTCTGAGACAGGACCACTGTGAACACAGAATAATGCCTTTTTGTGGACAATTTCTATGGGCCCATGGAGGTGGAACACATTTTAGCTCTACCTGGCCATGGTGTGTTTTAGCTGGACTGTGATTGGTTCTAAGTTTTGAAGTCCTAAATTACACAAATTCTAAATGTCTTTTTTTTCTGAAGGCTGTGCTTTTTCTCGGTTTTCACAGCACTCACAGTACTAAACATAGCTATTATTATATACCACAGACCTCAGATCCATCTCAAACCCCTTCAGTTTTTACAATACGTGACATTTAAAGAGAATGTAAAGGACGCTAAGTATTAAGGTTTTTTGACCTGGAGCAGTTCTGATATGGTCTATGTATGGTCTGAGTGGTAAAATGTTCTTTTTTTTTTCTTCAGATTTGCGCAAACTACAGACCCCCTGCCCAGTTTTGAAATTGACCATAACCTTGACCTTTTTTTCTTGAAAGTCACAGCAAATATGGAATCATATAGCACAGGCGTATATGATATTTTTAACCTATTTACCTGTATTTATCACTACACATCTAGAAGTGTATGTAGATCAAAGTACTGATCTTCAATGTCAAAAAACACACAAAGCACTAAATCTCAATATTTCCTTCAGGTTTTACTGTATAAATTTGAAAGCAACACATTTTCACCACTCATCACATAGTGACACAGAGCACCCCGCTGTATTGTGATGAACAGGGAGTGTACCACAGACAACAAGGTAAGGGTTGAGGGAATGCAGTCAGATATGGAACACGAACCGGGTCTCCCGTGTGGAAGTCCAAATGTTTGATGTCTCCATGACAACACCAGCCTCCTCCTACTAGGAAGCTGCAGACTTAAAAATGTGATGTGCCAACTCACTTCCTTGTGCATTTAAATTAAGATCAGGTTCCCTGTGCATCAGTATGTATGTGGCATCTTTGTACCTTGACCAAGTGATGTGTTGAGAGTGAGAGCGGGTTGTTGAAAGTGGCTTTCAGATGCACTTGGGCATTGCCTGAAACACCCATCAGGCTGTAGCTATATTAAGAGGTGGGGAAAAATAAAGAGAATCAGTTACCTGGAGATAAGGCGGGGGGAATCAGTGACTAATTATTAAAGAATTGCTTTTATGTAATTTTAATTTATTCATAAAAAACCCTTACTTTCTGTCTGTTATTGCTTTGACTGTGTTGAGATGCTGTCTCCTTTTATCTTTCTCTATTTTGTATCCTTTTATTTCTTTTTATCCCCCTTTTGTTTTTTAATCTCCCTCAATTCCCCCTTCTTCTCTCCCCCCACTTTCTTATTATTGTATTTGCACCCGTTTTTATTGTCCTACTATTATGTTTTATGTTGTTGTCGGGCTGACTGCTTGTGTGTCCATGTGGCAGATTACTGTATGCGCCTTGCATTTGCTTTGCTGTCGATGCACTTTGTAAACTGCTGATTTTAAAAGTACTATCTAAATAGTTATAATTATTGGATCGATGTTACTGATGGTACTTACGTTTACCTTTAAGGAGACATATTGTACCTGTTTTATAACAAGTTCTCCTGGTTTTTATCTCTGTATTCAATGGGCTGTTTCACTGTCTGTTTAAATACTCATGTAATCCTGTTGGCCACACCCTTTTCTTGTCTGTGCTGTGGTTTCCATCGTGCAGACTCCCTGGCACATTACCCCAGGATTTCAGGATGATTCTGATTTGATACTTTAACAATATTTTTTTAAAATTTCCCCCTTACAATCGTAAGGAAATGTAAAAAGATAATATTTCATATGCACAAGTAAAAAGGGCCCCGTATTTCTGCTTCTTTGCTTTATAGATTAATTTTACTGCTGCGTTAACGTGTGTGTGTGTGTGTATATGTGTTGTATTTTATTGCCCTCCCTGTTGAGAAAACAGCCCTATTTTCAGCTTGGTGATGATGCATTTTCCAGCAAATCCATAAGGATTTTTTAAGCGTTTATTTAGGTTAAGAAAGAGAAAGTTTCTTATAAGCATAGCATATGTAAACAACGGAGAAACCCTCTGTAACATCGGACTCCTCCACACTGGCATCTCTGCCTGTTCACTCTGATCAAATAATGGACTCAGAGGTGGAGTGTGAGTGTGACCTGAGAATCAAAGATTAAGACCTCTGGTTTGAACACACCTGTCAATCTGAGCACCAACACTACCAGTCAAAAATGTGGACACACCCACTCCTTCAGCATTGTTTCTTTTTTTAAATTACCGTATTATTTTTGTATTGTTCATGCAAACAGACATGTTAAAGAACGTGTATAGGATTATGTAGTAAACAAAAAAGTGTTAAACAATCAAGATTAAATGTCCAAAGTAGCCACATTTATCTTTTTTTTACAGCTTTGCACATTCATTGAATTCTCTCATCAGATTATCAAGGTTGTAAAGGGTTTTACTTCATATGTGAGTTAATTTGTGCCATTTATTTCATTCTAAATGTGCTTTAGACCATCAGTTATTTTGTGCAGAGTAAGGATGGGTTCAAAATGTATAGCCCTTTTAGTGCTTCTACAACTACTATACAAATCCATATTATGGCAAACACTGAGTTAAGTTAAGAGAACAGACAGTACATCATTACTTTAAGAAATGAAGGTCAGTCAATCTGGAAAATCTCAAGAACTTTAAATGTGTCCCAAGTGCAGTCGACAAAACCATCTCACACTATGATGAAACTGTCTCTCAAGAGGACCAAACCAGGGAAGGAAGAGGAGGATCTACCTCTGCTGCAGAGAAGAAGTTTATTAGAATTACCAGCCTCAGAAACCACCAGTTTACAGCACCTCAACATTTGATGGTTTTGGCTGGTTGTGTACCTATCAATCAAAGTAGCTATATCTACAAATACCAGCCTCTGGATCACGTAAATGGGTGAGTTCTGTAAAAATCTACCTCCTATACAGTGTTTTCTAAACCATAGATACCAAAACGGATGTCTGTATCAGACTATAAACATGTCAATCTATGCTCTGCCAGCAGTGCTGCAGTTTTTGACTCTTCCGCATTAAACTCATGGCACTGTCACGGCGGTTCCACTCACTCATAAAAGAACATTTAATCCTGTTTACTACAAACACTCAAAATTAACACATATGCAAATACATGGTTTTCACTGGACAGGAAGGAGAACACAGACTGGGATCTGGCAAGCAACTAAAGCTGTCAAACACATCGTAGCGTAAAAAGGATCATATTTGTCTCTGAGATATAGTGGCGTACAGGTAGGGACCAGGTGTCCCACTTAATGAGGTACTGCAGCATTTTTATCCCTCATCCTCAGTTTGTTCCACATACCAACACAATACAACACATGTAGAGTCTGAAGACAATAGATATGTTTACAGCCAAAGGGCACACATTTGAACCAAAGTTTGTCTTAAAAAAACCCTGCATGTACATTGAATTTAGGCATGTTTCTAAGTAATCAATGAATGACATGATACTGACTGACCAAAGACACAGGGCAGGGAGTTATTGTGTACATTTATTTTTCATTCTGTTCTGTGTTTTATTCACTTGGTTGATTATTTAGTTTATTGTTCATTTGTACATTTGGTTTATTATTTTGTACATTTTTTCTTTGGTAATAACACTGACTCATGACTGTCATTTCAAGCTACTCTTTATGTTCCTGACACCTCTGAGAATCAACACCTCCCTCGGCAGCCTTTTTTACAGCTTCTTTCTACTGTCGCTCTTGTTCTTTTGGTTGATTGTTCCGTGTGGTCGACACTTCACGCCTCTCGCTGTCTCAGTACTCACCCAGCATTAGATGATCAGGGTAAAGAGGGTGGGGTTGGCAGGAACTGGCAGATTATACATGAATAAAACGAAAAGAAATTTCACACAATTGACAAGTAATGAAAAAGGTGACTTTGCTGCGCTGAGTTGTTTCTCTGGGATGAGTAGGAAGGCAGAAAGGTGCTGAGTGACTGTATGGCATGGGTCTCAAACTCGTAGCATGGAGGCCCAAGACCCTGCAGGTTTTCTTTCCAACCAGTCTCCAACAATTTTACTGATCACCTCCTCCCCCCGATTGCTGATCAGTGAAATCACCTGGTTTGGTGACTGGATGGATAGAAAACCTCCAGGGTCTCGGCCCTCCGTGGCACAAGTTTGAGATCCCTGCTGTAAAGGTCCAGTGTATGAGTTTTTTCAGGACTTTGGTGAATCTAATTACAGGAATACATTAAAAAATATTGAAGTTGTGATTTCATTAGTCTATGATCGCCTGAAAATATGAATTGCTGTGTTTTGTGAACTGTTAGTATATGTTGTACACCTTATTGTGTCAGCCCAGCAGCTCCAGATGGACTTCCTATTTAGGTTTTATAGGTGACATTCAGAGTTAAGGTGAAATACTGTCACCTACTATGTCTGACTGTGGACCAGAGGTAGAAGGACAAAAAGGACACACTTGCACAGTTTTACCAGCCACTGTAAGTCAGGGTGAGAGCAATCTACAGCCCACCACAGATGTCATTGGTGCCCCTTTTACACTCCCTGTGCATCTTCGGAACTACATGGTTTACCATGACTTTATTCACGTTAGGGACCAGTGCGTTCTTTTCCACTGTCAGTTTGCAGTAGTTTCAGAGTAGCTGGTCATTATGGCAATGCAATGGATATTAACATTAGTTCAGCATGAGTGCAGTTGCAAGTGAAGTAATAATGTCATCGGAGGAAATTTCCAACTATAAGTTATGACATAAGCCTTTTCCAAGAAAGAGTATAGGCCATTCAGGGCCACTTGGGTCTTTGTGGCATGGCTTTGTTCTTGTAATTCCCTACGTGCATGAGGCAAGAAGTGCAACCTTCTTGCCCTTCCACATAGGCAGATACATGAAATACAGACAGCAAAAATTCCCCAGAGGAACCAGAACAGAGCAAGGCTCATTCACAACTGTATAACACTGATGAATTTAGACATGACAAATTTTCAATTCAGCGATAGTGCCAATCAAAATTCAAGGTTATGTCTAGTGCTTCACAAGTCAAAGCCAAGAAATTAAAGACTGTAAAGAGAAGAAACCCAACAAAACCTCCAAGAGAAAGTCTACGGTGATGGAGTGAGATGGCGATGACGCATACATACAGTTCATACATACATACAGTTCATACATACATACATACATACTGTATATATAATATATAGAGTGGATCTCAAAAGTCTACGCACCGCTGTTCAAATGCCAGGTTTTTGTGATGTAAAAAATTGACACCAAGAAATAATTTCACAACTTTTTCCACCTTTTAATGTGATCCATAACCTGCACAATGCATTTGAAAAACAAACCGAAACCGTTCAAGGGGAAAAATAAAAAACTTAAAATAACCTAGTTGCATAAATATGCATACCCTTAAATTAATACTTTGTTTCATCACCTTTGGCTTTTATTCCAGCACTCAGTCTTTTTGGGTAGGAGTGTACCAGCGTGGCACATCTTGATGTGGCAATATTTGCCCACTCTTCTTTGCAAAACCGTTCCAAATCTGACAGATTGTGAG
>JAQQAE010009162.1:0-14768 GCA_029823295.1 Pseudamia nigra
TCAACTTGTTGTTCTTTCTTCATTTTGTGGATAGTTTTGCTTCTTTTTGTGCAGTTTTGTTGATATTGATGATTATTCAGTTCATTATTTTTGTTCCATTTTCTGAATTATTTTGCTCATTTTCTAGTATGAAGATCATTTTCATCCTTTTTTTTCTCCCATGATGTTCATTGTTTTCATTTTTAAGTATTTTGTTCGTTTTGGTGATGATTTTAGTTCCTTTTTTCCCCATACGACACAGCTTCTTTTGACAAATATATGACAAAGGGTCAATTTGACCCGAACACCACACGAGAGTTAGGTGAGCGGAAAAGGACAAACAGCCAAAAATGAGTTTGCCTGAAGTTTTACAGGAGCAATTTGATCACACAAAAAAGGTCAAACACATGGTCACAATGTCTGTTAAAGGGTTAAAAATAAACTGGTAGTGACTTTGTCAGGCATGTGTGCTGTTACAAATAATGTGATCTGGGGACAATGAGGCTGATGTTGCCTGGGATGCAGTAGGTCAAATTTTCCATCAGCACTGGGAAGTTGCTGGCTCTCACTTTGATTTTAGTTTTTTTTTTGTATTTTGACATTTTTTCTATGAATTCCATGGATTGTTGAGGATATTGCAATATCAATGATTATTATTATTATCATTATTATTATTATTATTATTATTATTATTATTATTATTGCCATCATTGTTGCTTTTGCTTGTCCCTTCCATCCCTTTCTCTCATTTCATCTGCCACCCACCATTACTGCTAATGGCCAAATTGATTTAGGGCTAATGACATCTGGGATACACTGATACTCAGCACATCATAATTGACAGAGAACGATGAGTGTGACTATATGCTGACTCTGTGCGTTTACTTTCTGTTCTTTATACATTGCAGGGGTTTTGTAAAGGTGTGTGTGTCTTCTCTGTATTTCTCTGCTGGGATATATCACAACTGTCCTGGCGACCTGATCCCGAACAAATGAAATAGTAATGCTTTGGATGGGAAACAACAGCAGGTAAATAATCCTATTTGAAGAGAAAATCAATTCAACAGCAAAACACAAGTCAGCCATTCATGTACTACGCCTCCACTATAGTTATATATAAAGTCATTGTTCCGATGTGTGAGTGAGCCCGTGTAGAGTTTGGAGAGGTGTGAGTGACAATGCAGCTTTTCAAACTCAACACTAACTTCACCAAAGTATTTGCTACGTGTGTGAAGTAAACAGGCACTGTTTGAACTTTTCTCTGAAGTTTCCCCAGTCTATAAGAACAGTACAAGAGTTAAACACAGATAGGTTGAATCCTGAGCATTATGTCATTATTGGAAAGTGTACAGGAATTTGTAATTGCTAATACATGTTATTTTAATGTTTGACTCGTGCTGTAAGGATTAAAGTGAGGCACTGTTCAATGGGCTCCAAGAAGCCCTGACTCAAAATATTAAGTGAATAAACTTTTGTCGTAAGACATCATGGTCTCAAGTGTTTTATTTGGACCTTCTGATAAGTGATCCAGTGGTCCATCTTTAACTTTTTACTCCGTTATTAGGATATTACAGCAAATATTCCAACAAATCACTGCTGGCCTGGGTTTTGATTGACATATCACCATGGTAACTCGACTCACTGGCTGAGTTGGAGTGAGTGGGACCTTCACATCTTATATTAATTCAATAGAGCATAGTTTTACCTGAGATACACTCAGTTGTGGGTAAGTGTTTACACTAATAACGCCATAATATGACTTTGTTCAGCAATACTTGGGGAAGTTTTACCATGTCAGTAAGCAAGCAGCTAGTATTAGCTTTCCCATGAGACCCCTAAAATGCTACACTCCAGTAGATGCACTGCGATTTGTCCAAATATGATTGCATCATGTTTTTGGCTCGAAAATATCATCCAGGAAGTAACACCCAATCGGCCTCAAACCTACCCTTCCATTGGGTGACATCACAGCCACTTTGTCCAATAATATATACAGGCTATGGTCACAGCCAAGGGAAAGAAAATGTGTGATTTACTTTCTGTGAAAACTTCGCAACATCCTCCAAAAGACTCTCGACCAGGGGTCGACAACCTTTAAAATCTAAGGAGCCATTTCTGGACGGAAAAAGAATATGTGTCTAGAGCCACCAAAACTAATTTTAGCAGATTTTAAAACCACATTGTTTATCATTTCACTCATGTCACATGTTTGTTACTTTGTTCATATTTTACCCCTTTTTCATATTATGTTCATTTGCTCGATTATTTAGTTCATTTTATTGTTCATGTTGTTCATTTTTTTGTTTTTGTTGACCTTCCTGATTATTTTTGAGAATTTTGTGGATCATTTTTTTCCAGTGTTATCTTAATCTTGCTTCTTATTTTGCCTTTTTGATCATTTTCTTGTTTTTGCTCATTTACTTGATTATTTTGTTCAGCATTTGTTTGCTTTATTAGCTTTATTGTTAAATCTTGTTCTTGATCTTGACTATTTTGTTCATTTTGTGGATTATTGTCTTTTGTTTTGTCTGAGTTTTTTAATTAGGTAGTTGTTTTCCCTTCTTTTTGTTGATTTAGTGCTTATTTTGTTCATTTAGATCATTATATTGTGTTTTACTATAGAGCCACTGGGGAGGGGCTAAAGAGCCACATGTGGCCTTGGAGACCCTAACCCTGCTCTAAAGGTACAGCCATAACATTTCAAAACATACTCACACAAAAACAAAGAGGATAAAGATTGTTTAAACTTCACATCATGCTGCGGAATAAGAAGAGAGCAGGCACACTCTGAAAGAGCAGTGTTTAGTCATTTAAATGTTAGAAACATAAAAACGATTGCATAATTTTGTATTGTGTTCATGCAAATGGGTTATATTTTAGTCCCAAAAGACAATATTGGTGTATATGATACTATGCATGTGAAATGGATTGTGAATTACTATATAAGAGTATTAGTATGTGTGGTGCATCAGATGGTTAAGTGGTATTAAATCACATTTAGTTTTGCATGGTGCAGATGTGATGTCCAAGCTCGTGTTTAAATGTCGCAGCACTGATAAGGTGTGACTGGGCCCAGTCAACTGTTAAGGTTTTGTTGTCGCATTATAGAGTGTTTAGTTCTGCGTTAATGGGTTGCTGCACTGGAGAATGTTACATTTACATTAGACAGCATGCAGGACAAGGAGTTCTTATGGTATTCTCTTTATAAATTCATTATATGCTGCATCATGTATTATTTCTTTATAAAAATTCTACATACTGTGTGAGATTTACTATCCAGTGTGAGCATAGCCTCTGCAATTGAGTTTTATATTTTTGTCTGACTGTCTTTGCTATGTTTCAGTAATAGAACCCTATATGTATCCAGCTCTCATTTCTTTTTTCCTCCCTTTTTGAATCCCATAGTTGCAATACACAAACATGCCAGCAGGTGGCAGCTCTTATTCTGTTTCCACAACCTCCTCTCCCCACTGCTGAGGCAAATATTATCAGAGGAAGCTCATTACGTCCACAATCTCCAAATAACTAATTAAGATTTTAAAAAGTCCATAGTATAACAAAACTGTTTCACTTATTACTTTGGTTACTTAAATTTAATGTGGTGTTTTATTTTCATATCATTTCAATGTGCAAATAATGTAATTGATTTAATAATGCTATATTCTATGGTAAATTCAGTTTCATTTCACCTGGACATATTTGTATAACTGCCCCACCTGACTTTCAAACCTCCGACTAAGCACAGGCATCATCATGTTGTCAAATGGAGAGTCTACCCATATAAAAGAGCAATCAGCTATTGACATCTGTACCTGTTTTAGTTACATTAGAAATTGAGGACCTTCCCACGGGGTATTTTGTGTCCATTTAGTTCCCATTATTTCTCTTTGAGAGGTCACACACCCACACAGCCAGTTTACATTTCCTCTGTCACACTGCAATTTCCCTGCACAAAATACCCCCCTCTGGTCACTTTCAACAGAATGACCTTTTTCTTTCTGTCTTCTCTCGCTCACTTTATTTTTTTTCTTATGGGATTTAAACAATAACAATCCATCTCAATCCATCCCTATATATATATATATATATATATATATCAGAACCTCCAGAATCAAGCACATTCCTCCGTATGGTCATAATCACTCAGCCTCACTGTATAGAACCTTAGACAGAATGAAAATAAATATGTACTCCAGGATTTTTCTTTTGGAACTGTGATAACTCGCTGTCAAACCCAGTGCCATTTAGTTGGTAAGCAGCTCTGTCTGTATTGATCAAAATCCAACACTTGTGACGAGCTGCACTGCAGTGGGTGTAAATCTTCAAGTCCTTTGGGTTTCAGATCCACTGAGGACAGAGCAACGCATAAAATCTCTGGGGTGTTAAAAACAAAGCATGCTCCATCCAGAGTTTTAAAAATTATCTATGACTATTATAAAGACCAATTCAGTCCAAAAATTCATGATTAGACTAAACTGTGCGACTCAAACAGCGCCATCTGAGATTGAGAAATCTCCGAAGGCTTATTTCAGGATGTGATAGTTTATAAGTGTGTTTAACAGTTTACCTGTTAATTGGACAGCACAATGTGGTTAAAAAATCCCATTATCGACAATACGGAGATTTTAATTTGAGCTGATGTTCACAGGAAATTTCACTATGTTTTTGGATCAATCATACAAGCTTAAACATTCTAAGAAAAACTAGGTCTTTTTTCCAGATAGATCAAAAATAATATAATCAAACAAACCAAAATTCATCAAAAACACTAGCAAAAAATTTTGTTTAAATTACAACCAAAATGAACAAACCAAAATGATTAAACATCAAGCAAATGTTAACTAAGTAAGGAGAAAATCAGTGAGATGAAAGTTTACCAAAAGAATCAGGAAAATGAGCAAACAATGATAAAATATCCATGTCATCAATGTCAAAATGAACTGAATTAGCAAAACAATCAACAAAATGTCAACAGAAAAGAACAAAAGTAGCAAAAATTATTATCAAAGTACTGTACTCTATCAAAATAACGAACAACTGGATGATCCTAATGTTCATAAACCTGGACCTTTAAATTTAAGCTTTTTGCAATTCTAATTTATATAGGATGATCTTGCAATTATGACTTGATTGAGCAAATCTATGCACAACAATAAAAACAGAATAAAAAAATCCTACTACAACATAATTGTGAGAAGAAAGAAATATGCCTTGATGCATTGCTAACACAGCATGTTACCTTGAGTTCAGGACTGATTATGGCTCTTTATTATAACTAATTAGCTCAGTTGTGGTCTATAAAAGGCTGTATGTGGAAGTCAAAAGTGACAAACACAATCAGGGATTCTGCACGACTCTGCAGGACCTCAGTGTTTCATCGAGTCAGACAGAATCCATTTCAGTGTGCAGCCACCACACAGCTCAATTACAGACACTGCCACAGGGTCAAGTAACAGAGGGGTCACACAGAGGCACCGTCAAGTCAGGCTGGATCCGATTCAACATAAAAACAACTTCCAGAGACGAAGCTTCAGCACAGATCAGCAGCGGGAGGAACAGACAGGACATAGCATGAAGAGTTCAAGGTGTGACTCACTTTCAGCATATGATATCCCACAATGCATTTGGACTTGATGAGGACCTGGTGGATCATTGAGTAGCCATGGTAACAGTCCATTTCATGGATGCGATGCTGGTTGTACTTTGACAGAGACAACAGCACCCTCAGGGCCAGAGCCTGGGTCTTCTCACAGTCAGTCAGCTCCACCGTCTGGACGGAACAACACCCAGACGGAAACAGCACAGGGACGACAGAGCAGAATGTAAACAGTGTGTGTCTAACGGAACTGGCCACTATGTGTGTTCATAACGCCAGTCACTGAAATGTCAAAATTATTTTTGTTTGTATTTGAATAGAAAGTGAAAATGATAATTGTGATATAAACATGAGACTTCTCTACCTCCTTGTTATGGCTGAAATGTTGAATGATAATTATTTTCAATATTTCATCACTTCAAATGATTTTTCTGACTGTATCGACTTATACAAGGAAATACATGACTCAAAATTAGCTTATCTTACCATCCCTTCACCCACTGGTTTCTGAACTGTTGTGTGGAGGCCAATTGGATTAGGATTTCCTGGACCATATTTGGACAAATAGGGTGGTGTTATGGGAGCACTAAAGGTCAGGAGTTATTTCTAAGCTAAATGTTGGCATACTGACTGTGTAAACTTCATAAAATAGTCACTTTATGGAGTGTTTAGTGTGGCAAACCCATCAATCAAAGCCTCCTGTTTGCCCTGGGATCTTATGAACAGATAAAATGGCTTATAAACATTACTGACTTCATATTTTTTGACAAAAGTCAAACATATTTGAATTAAATTCTAATACAGTGGTCCCTCGCTATATCGCGGTTCACCTTTCGCGGCCCTGCTGTTTCAAGGATTTTTTTTAGTGCAATTTTCATGTATTTTTTTTTACAGCTTATGAACGCGCATTGTGTTCTGTATCCTGATTGGCTAAAGGAGAACCCACGCATTGGGCTCTGCGTCCTGATTGGTTAAGGCCATTGTCAGTCGATGTCCTCCGTGTTGTGTCTCCTGTGCTGTGCAGTGCAGAGTGCGTTCAGCTCGCCAGACTTGCACTAGTGTTTGATCGCTGGCGGTGTGACTCTGAAGTGCTGTGTGTTTGCGGGTTTTCTCTCTGGCGGAGGCCTGCGACGTCAACAAGGGCCATCATTGGATGGGGTCGCTGCGGTGCAGCGGCACGGGGGCTTTTGGTGGTTTCTTGTGTGTCCAGCTTCGTAGGTTTATCGTTGAAATTGTTGTTTCAGGAGGTCATCGTGTTTTTTTTGTAGGAAAGCATTTGTTTTTTTTGTTTCTCAAACAAATGTTTGGCCTGAAAACTGGTTTTGATCTTCAGTTCTATAATACTGTACTTATTTTTTATGTAAAATCTACAAAGGTTTGAATTTTGAGAGTGTTTAAATAAGAGAGAAATGTGAGAAAATGTTAATGTCTGTCTGAGAATAGTGTATAAAATGTGTGTTGAGTGGTTTTACAGCCTCAAAACAAATATGGTGGTGCCCCAGCTAACGAATTCAATTAGTTCAAGTGTCGCGTTCGTTGTGCGAATCATGCATTAGCCGGCGCGAGTTTTTCCATAGGAATCTACTACACGGATTTAACCTGTCGTGAGTTATTTTTACATCGTAACCCCCGCGATAAACGAGGGACCACTGCATCTTATAAAATACCAATTAATACCAGTATAACAAATGAACTGGCATACCAGTATTAATTTTGTAGACTATATGACTTTTTCATATATGTACTGTACCATCATAATGTAGAACAGCTGAGCAACAGTTGTATCAATTTAACAAACAGCAAATATGCCGTACAGTGACATATGCTGCAAAGACCTATGCAGATCTTATTGAGAGGAAGATTCTGCCTGTGCCTTGCTGACAGCACAGCAACTGACTACAGTATTAGCTTTTAAGTTGCTTATGTATTTGCATCACTTCACAGCCACAGTCCCTGGCCTTGGTATTTTCACTGGTATTTTAAAAGCCCAATGTTCTGTTCTGCCCAATTTTCACCTCCTGCAGTTTTAAATGAAACCTTCACAAAACCAAGGCTTCATTAAATTTGTGGATGATCCTACCTGTGCAAAGAGGAAGACAAATGTTCCTGTTCCTCCGATCTTGTGCAGAACGCTCTGCAAGCCTTGGGTTTCAATGGGAAGTAGAGCTCTGAGAGCGCTGGGCTCCAGGGAAATACTCTGTACCTCCTTGGAGCTGAAGGGTCGCTGAGTCACCACAGTCTTGGCCTGGCCCTTTAGTCTGATCACAGGCTCGTAGATGGTGTAGACCCGAGGACTGCTGGGGGCATACACTACTGCCAGGCTCTCCTGCACAGAAACCATCAGCCAAAACTGATAAACTGTAATATACATCATCATGTCACTATACTGTAACTGTTAGAGATCAGTTAGAAGCCCAGAGCTCCTTAGATTTGGACTTGTGGCAAATAAAGATCACAGAAAGAAAAATAGATTCTTCTTGAGCCCACAGCTGTTTTTTTTTTTTTTTTTTACAAAACATTAATTATCAACAAAAGCATTAACCTTTAATAGAAGAAAAAAAAACATTGTCAGTGACAATGAAATAGTGACAGCTTAACTGTAATAGCTTTTTCCACAGGGGAAAGAATTACTTCCCACTGTGCAGTATCATTAATGACAACGACTTGAAGCAGCACATTACTCATACACCGTGAAATGAAACAATAAATGAGATACTGTGAGGATTTGCTTCTAAGAGAGCGTTTAAATCACAAAGTACAAATACAGAGTTTAACAACAATATGAATCAGCATTTTAACACAGCTCACACACAAGATTAATGGCAAAACTGACTCCACAGTGACAATACGAAAAGCCCCAAAAAGTTTATCATTCTAAAAATGTCTGAATATGTTGAGATTGATACTGTACAAAGATAGTGATACAGTAAATGTCAAAGCATTATTTCTTATTATTTCTACTCCTGGTCCTGAGTTGAAGCTAAAGAAATCAGAAAAGAAGCCAAAATGATGTAAAATGGAAAAATACTGGTGGCTGCTTGTGATACCCCTCAGCCTCCTTGTCAGTCTTGACACAATATATTTTTGGTGTACGTTTGGCGACCCTGGACCTCTCCATTCAACAGAAAATTGCAGCAACAAGAAACAGATCATTTAACCTTAGACCTTCACCTGAGGGCCAAGGTCAACCATTTTCAAACTTGCCTGAGGTCTTGACCTGATGCACAGTTGGTGTAAGTTTGGGAACCTTAGACTTCCCCATTCAAGACTTACAGCACTAACAAGCAAAAGTCCGATACTAAGGACCCACCCACTAAGGCAATGACTGAACCCGTTCAGCCAAGAGATAAAAATGGTGATGATGCAGCAAGGTGAAAACAATGAATACCAGTAAGATGTAACAAAACAAAAACACATATTTTAAGAGGTACAAGTTAAGAACAGACTTACAACCAAAGCTGTTGTGTCCACATCTTTGCTCTTTGTCAGAAGCTCTTGTACATATTCACATTTCAGCCCTTCCTGAGTGACAAACTTGGAAAATGTTCTGCTGGGCTTGCCGTACTTGCAGGGCATGATAGAAGTAAGGTCAGGCCCACTGGTGTAGAGGCAGAAGGCTTCCTCAGAGCCTATTCTAGAGCCTGAACAAAAATAACAGAAAATGATCATCAGGAAACAAAAACAGCAAAAATAATGCAATTAATTCTGCTTTTTGTTTTTTCACACATGCTTCATAGAATTTGAGGTTTTCTTTTGACAAAGCATAGTACTAAAATATCCAAAATAATGTCTGCACAGACCACATAATTTATTGAACCATTATACCATCAATAACACATGAAGTAATAACATATGATGTGATGAAAAGCTGGTCAGCAGAAGCACCTTGATGTTTTATTTCTTGTTTTCACAAAACCTGTCTTTTCCAAGAAGAATCCTCTGCCCATAATGGATTCCTATGACAGCAGAGAAGCTAAACCTTGTGTAAACGCCTCGATACAAGTTAGTCATAGTCAATTAGAGGCAACAAGAGAAGTATTCAGTGAGCCTCCCGGAAGAATGCAGAAAATCTCCAGTATGTCATACATAACACCAGCAAAAGCCATTTAGGGCCAACAGACAAGATGAGCAACTGCACCACAAATCATGGTCAGGGGGATATTTTGTTTAAGTGAGAAGGTCTAAGCAGTGAACAGTCAGTGACAGCACTGATGCTCAACAGATCAATTTAAATAATCAAATGAGTTGAATGAATTAATGACAACTAACGCCTGCCATACACAGTGATTTTGTTCTGTCAGACAAAAAATTAGAAACCATAGTGATATCTGGTTGGAGCCAAAAAAAAGAAAAAAGAAACTGATCATACGTCACATAATGACAGAGATTCAAAAACAAGTCTCACAACCAGTCTCACAAGACAGTTGGAGACAAAATTTAGACAACAGCTATTTAAAAAAAATATTTCTTCAGTTTGTTTACATGGATGTTGATCTGTGTGTTGATATACTCAAAGCATATTATCAGAATTAGGGTTGCACAAATTACTGAATTGCAACAATAGCCCCAATATCAGTCTGTGTAATTATATAATAAAGAGTTGCAAATTAAAGGATAAACAATTTTGATATTTTGATTATTGTGCTGCAAATATGAAACTGAGAAATGGCTGTCAATTTTCTAATAAAATGAAGTTAAGCAAACAACACAAAATATTGTATGTTGTGTTCAATTGAAATTAATTTTACCAGTGTTGCATTCTAATTTTGCATTTTTCCACCTGTCTGAACCTTTGTGATTCTGGGGTTGTACAGTAGATCAGTGTTACTCTTTTTATCTGGTGATAAACCTATAAGACTGCTGAAGTAGTAGTCTGTAGGAGGCTTAGGGCAGACTGATTGATGGGAGCTAAGTTTGGAAGAGCCTATGATTTATCCTACCATTAAAGAGGAGCACTGTTCCCATGTTCCATCGTCCACTTTGCTTTGTCAGCTCCTCAGTGGATGGTACACAGTGGCCTAACATGCAATACGTCTTGTTGCTGTCAGACGATAAGCTGGATTTTCTGGGTAGGGTGTAGTCCAAAGAAACCTCACATTTTCTGGAAAGAGCAGTTAATGATTTAGAAATAACAAATTCATCTGACTCCAACACAAACATCATATGCAAATCTTGAGAAGAGAACCTAATGGTGAATATGTGAACCTCTATATATCATCATGTGTTTTACTGCTACTATATGTTCCTCACCTGATTCCACAAACCCAGACAACCACACAACCATGGATGTTTTTCTTTCCCTCTGGCTGCTGTGTGTAAGTGAGGCCGAGATGCTGCCACTGGCCAGGCCTGAGCAGCCCTTCACCAGAGTCTGCCTGCGCCAACAGCCCTGCTTTTATCTCATCATTTGGATCTATGCACATCCTGGGAAAACAGCATAATGCATCACCCCGAGGCCAGCACTTAAAAAGCAGCAACTTTCTCTTCATATGCATCTTTGAAAATTCAGCCTGCTCTGAAGCTCACCTGAATGTTAGGGACCCTGTAGAGAAGTCTGCCCAGACCTGAAGCATCAGTGCCTTGGAGCCCATGGACAGAATATGGATGAGGCCTTCCTCTGCTAACCTGGTCCCAGCCTGAGAGGAGCCGTGGTGGAACTCACATGGAGAAAGGTTTCTGCCTTCTGGAAAACAGTAGCCATTAAAGCAAACTTTCAAAATCTTACACAAAAGGAAATATACATAATATACATTCCCAAACTGTTGAAACAAATAAACGTGACTCTGTAATGTCATCAAAGTGTTGCTATAGGCTGTGGAACATATCAATCAATCAATCAACTTTATTTATAAAGCACTTTAAACACAACCACAACTGAAAAACTCTGTACATCAGTGACACATCATCAGGGACATATGGCTCCAATAAACGGAGGAGCAGCCCTCATGTTTTTTCATGGATACAAAGGGAATCATTTCAGCTCCTCATCTGTCCACAGCTGAACTACCAGCAATATTTTTACACTGTAAAGGAATGTCAAAGGAAATGCCACAGTTGGTCAGAGAGCTGATCAATTATGCGAGCAAAATGTTTGTTACATCAGAATTTATTTATAAAAAGTGCTTCCATTTTGTTCTTTGACAATAGTCCAATATCAACTCTTATGAAAAAATAAACAGTTAAAGAAAATCCAGAGGTTTATCAGAATTTCCATTTCCATGGACATTTTACAAAGTAAAACTTCAAAAAGTACTTTAAAAATCAATCTAATGATGTCTAAATTTCAGAGTCACATTATGTTTAACAGTGTTTGTACTTGGTTTTCAGAGAGCTTAGGTGGTGTTGGGTTCCAGTGTGTTTACAGATGATTTAAGTGGTTAGGGAGTCTAGGGATCTTTCTTCAAGAACACTTGCACGCTTTTTAATACAAAATGTATGCTTCAGCCTAGTTTTGTATGCATTTTTCATTATTATAAATGCATGCAAAAATTTAGAAAAGAATCTGAAATATTGAAAAAGCTTTCATCTTGAAGTGCACTGAGACAACGTACAAGTTTTAGCAATAGGGAAGGCAATTTTAGGTAGTTTTGAAATTACGGGAATTTGTCTCAACTGGGGAATAAAGCAGCTTGGGGGCAGCACCTCATCTTTATAATGGCAGGGGAAGCTCTGTTTATGAAGAACAGGTGTAAAAGGTATTTTTCTCACCTGTGTCTTTATCCTGGTCTTTCTCCTCTTGCTCTGCAACCTGCAACCACATCGAGGCACTGAAGCCACTGGCCATGTGAGGCCAACAGTTCTGCCCCACCAAGGGCAAGTGCAGGGGAGCAACATGCCAGGGGGATGTACGGACGTTGCTTGGTCTGAAGTCGGTGTCGCCCTCCCTGCGTCCAGGAGACAGTTTGCCCTTCCAGAGCAAGCCAACGCTTTTCCCTCCGGCAGAGCCATTCTGTCTGGAACTTGGGGAAAGGCCTCCAGGTGTCAATGCTCCGAGGGTCACTGGAAATGTCAGGAACTGAAGAGGCTCCATGTTCATGTTGGCTTCCACAATCTGTAGGATGCCCTTCAGTAAAATCCCCTGGAGTAACAGAGTAAGCAGGATGTGAGATGTGAAAAGGAAACTTACATTTATAATTTGACAAAGAAGTCAC
Organism: Pseudamia nigra; assembly: GCA_029823295.1. Taxonomy (NCBI): domain Eukaryota; kingdom Metazoa; phylum Chordata; class Actinopteri; order Kurtiformes; family Apogonidae; genus Pseudamia; species Pseudamia nigra. The sequence continues at coordinate 12,727 of JAQQAE010009162.1, forward strand.
TTGAAACCCTTTGCTGCTGATGTCTACATACCTTCTAAAATCTTTTAATGCATTTGAGGGGCATTGTTGATTTTTTTTATTTATTTATTTATTTTAAATCAACACATTTTTTGCCAACATCAAGACTGATTTGAGACTACATGGATGGAAATGTAATATAAAAAACTAGAAGCCATATGGCGATGGAATCCCCCCAGCCATGTAGGGCAGTATTTTTGAAGGCGAGCTGGCTGGAAGGAGTGCTGTTTTTAAGTTGAAGTGGATATAGTTCATCTCAAACATAGACGGAAGCTTGCACTTTATCTGACAGATACAGCTGAATATCATTTGGTCATCATCAGTTTCCACACAGTAAGTCATGCGAGCTTTTATATCTCTTTTTACTTGGTATCTGGTAAAGCATGTGAACTCTGATGCCGATCTGATGAAAGAGCTCAGAATTAGATACATGTCCTATTTTATGGCAAAGGGTTGCCACATTACTTTGGGAACACTGTCTTCATTTACATATAGATGTTTTTGGGCGATGTTTCTGATAAAACTTAAGATTTGGGACAGACTGGATAAAGGACTTCAAAGTTATAGGCACTTCCTCTTTTGTGGCAAACCCTGAGTCCATGCTATGTTTCCAAGGAAAAGGTGCCATTTTTAACCTATAGTTGCGTTTAGACCATGATATCTGATGAAACATGTCAAATTTGGTGATGATTATTTCTCTGAGATAATTTAATCAGACACTTCCTTTTTCACTGCAAAGGTTTTTCAAATTTGGCAAAAATTCTCAAAAGATGATACATGGCATTGGCCACCACTGACATGTACATGTACTCAGGTTAGGTGTGTGATGAAATGTGTCAAGTTTGATGCAGACAGAATTGATGAGTTCATTCAAACACATTATGGGTAAATGACCAAAATGCCAAAAAAAAAAAAAAAAAAATCATCAGAAAGTCCAAAATGGCAGACATCCTGTCGGGGTGGGGTCATGAGAGTAATTACATTTTTTGGTTGTCTATGTGTGATACACATGTGTACTGAATTTTGTTAGTGTATGTGAAAGTTGCCCTCCATTGGTAAGTGATGTTTGTCCCCATCTACATGCTATTTTGCTCTGCCCACAAAAGTGCCCTTCATCCAAAAAACTTTCACACACACCTGATATTTGTGCCAAGATTCATGAGGATGCGAACATGTTTACAACTCGCGGTTAATAATGACTGGTGTGAAATTCGGCAAATAGCATACACAATTTGGTGTTGATATCTCTAGGCATATTTGCGTTATCAGTCGAACAGACGGATAGATGGATGGACAGAGGAACAACATCACAGACAAAAGGAAATTACTGTGAAACACTCCTATCCATGTTTTAGGCCCAACTCACTGGGTTAAAATGAATTTTGGCCATGCTGAAGATGGAAAGACGGACACCGTGATTAGAACACCAGCTTTCGCCTTGCGGCTGGTGAATATGACCCCATAGTGATACAGCGCAGAACATAACACGCATGGCAGACGTAGTAAAGCACAAAATGTAACAAGACAAATCAGACACAGAGACAATGCGAGTCTGAGAATTAACATGGGTGATGTGAGCTTCAGTTTAGAGGTGTCCAAATTAATTGATTAATAAACAAATTCTTGACTATTAAACTAACCACAGACTGATAATAGGTTTGAGTTGTTCCTTAAGAAAAAAACAAATTTGCAAGCCTGTTCTGTCTTTGTTTAAATATCCATCATGGATCACAAAAATGAAAATAGGAAAGAAAATTTAAATAAAAAAATGGTAGGAAAAAAATAGATACATTTAAGAAAAGTACAATAAAAAGAAAAATGTTGCTATAAATATCAAGAATCAAGTATTTTTCCCTCACTTTTTCTCCTGTTCTTTAGCCAGTGGTCTTCTTCTTTTCCTTTGGGCTGTTCCCTTCAGGGGTTGCCACAGCGAATCATCTGCCTCCATCCCACCCTATCCTCTGCATCTTCTTCTCTCACACCAACTACCTTCATGTCCTCCTTCACCACATCCATAAATCTCC
>JAQQAE010009163.1:0-14768 GCA_029823295.1 Pseudamia nigra
TGGTAATGTCACTCATGTTCCATATTTTGTCCACTTGATGATGACTGTCTTCACTGTGTTCCATGGTGTATTTAATTCCTTGGAAATTCTTTTGTCCCCTTCACCTGACTGATATCTTTGAACAGTGAGATCTCTCTGATGCTTTGGAAGCTCTCTGCAGACCCTGGCTTGTGCTTTTGTTTGGGATCTCATCAGTAATGCTCAGTGTGTTGCATATTATTGCACAAAAAAGTGCCTGAAGTAGTGATGTAAATATCGAATGAAAGCACAAGAAGAACACTGGTTACTTTTTACCTTTGCACATCTGGCTAGGTTCAGTATAAAGTGGGCAGGCCTGTGGTGTGTTCAAAAGTTACATGCACTACTTCTGAGGCATACTGAGTAAATCAACATGTACAGTGTAAGCCAGTGTGAAGGGGCATCACCCTCTTTTAGGTGCACATATAGATTGCCTCATTTTTATTCTCTTGCCAGCATTGCACTTTCTAAACTTCACCAACAAACAAACACTGCCGAGCTTGTCATAAATCACACACAGCGTATATGTAAGCCTTGATTTCCTGATTGTGTGTTTGGAGTGAAAACAAACTGTCTAACCTTATCAGCAGATCAGTTAATAACCCATTGGATTCTGGTGATTGCACTGGCCCCTCAGATTGCGCACATACACACTCACACACCGACTACATTAACAGTGCATCACATGACACTGCTGCGTGTTGGCTGCAGGTCCTGACTGTAGCATGTTGTAGATCAGTGCTGCTTAACTTTGACAAGAACACACACACTAGTTGAGAACTGTGAGAACGTATAGATGTTTTTTCACTCTGCTCTAATGTTTCAGCACTGATGAAGCCACATTTTTGCATAATGTGACCTGATTTGGCCACTTTTGCTCTGCTCTTTGTCTCTCTGAAAACCCTCCCCGCTGTAGTCACAAACTCCCACATCTTGTCATGCCGCATCTTGTCAATCTGTCTCCATCTTTCTTTGCTTCTTCTCTCTATCTCAGTGTGTATCTTCTCTCTCTAGGAGATGTCCCTGGTTGGCCCTGAGTCGCCATCTGAACAGGCAAGGAGGGTCTTCCAGTCATTTGATCCTGAAGGTAATGAAGAATGTGTGTTTTTTCTGTCATATATTCCACACATGATCATTATACAACTTGCCAGCCCCCCTCGCATCAGGTCCACACTTGTTTTTATAGATCATTATAGTTTATTTGCCCATTAACAAACCAGCTATATGAAAAACACCATGCCACACAGATGGACTTTAATTAATCCAAACTTTTTTTCTGTAGCACAGCACACACTAGCTGAACAGATGCATTATTAACCTAGGCTGCCTCTTCTGTCATGGATTCTTCCTTGTTTTTGTGTCCTTTTTTATTTTTTTATTTTTTTTTTTTTGAGCACAGACAGTACAAAGGTCTTTTTCCCTGCTCTCATCTCATCTGTTGTTGTTTTGGTTGGTGAGATCAGCTTCTTAAACAGCTGAGTCAACCATCCTGCTCCTTCCCTTCTTCCTCGTTCTATTAATCCTTCTCTCTTGTCACTTCCAGGGGACTGGGTGAAAGGTAAAGGGGTGGGACACACAGTGATATGATGACAGGGGAAGGGATTAAGAAGGAGGGTTTTGCAGGTTGTCAGTGCTTCATCACAAGAAAATAAAATTAGATCTCATTGACGTTCTGCTTTAGGGTCAGTCTTTGTATAAAGGCAATACAGCACGGTGGAACGAAGCATTTAATCGCAATAATGTAATTTTTTTTATTAGCAGAATAGGAAGAGAGGCAGAGATTTAGGAGTCGCACTCAAAACATGAGCATGCTTCTGAGCATGCACATAATGGGCATAAATGTTCAGCAGAGGACCTGAATAAATCACCAACTGTAACTTAAACCTTCATTTTTATGTGTATTATTCAAAACTGTGTGCAAACATTGACATGATAAAAATGTTGGGATTTTCTGTACTTTTACTGTTTAACAAACCTGTCTGGGGTTTCTTCAACACCCTCAGTTTGTTTGTCCCCCTCCCCTCCTGCTGTGTGAAGGAGCTCTCTGACACGCTGCTTCATTTCCTCATCCATACAGACCATGTCACCATGTATATCCAAACACATACATTAGAGTTTTGGTGAGTGAGATCATATTCACTTTTAGCCTGTTTATGGCCAACTTACTACAAACTTTAATATTATGATGCCTCTGCATTGATTTCTCTGTGCCCTCACTTTCACGCAACATATCATAGATTCACCTCAGTTAAATATGTGCATTTTCATTCTTTGAATTTGAACTAGAGATTTTCTGCACGATTTCAATGTTGTGCACCTGTAAGCTGCCAGGTTGTCCAGACTAATGACCTGTACTGAAAAGTTCAATGACCATACTATGAATTAGTGTTTAGATAAATTATCTGCAATGGTTGCAGTCGTGTCACCAGTTCTGTGGGTGTGTGTAACATAATGTTGCCTCTGGGTGCCTCCTATGTTTTGTTTCTGTCATTACGTTGAAGCTGGAAAAAAATAACCAAAATAGTCTAAGTTTAACATTTTCTAAGTAAATTAATAGTAAATGATGAATGAATGCATAGTGCTAAATCTAATTATATTAATATACAGATTTTTTTTCAAGGGTTTTTTTATACTACAGTATAATAATTGATGTTCAAGACATGCACATAGACTATGTTTTTATCTTTACTGGATCAGCATCCATTGCCATGGTGAATCACAATCTCCATTAATGTTGGCTTTTTTTCATTGACCAGGAATACTTAACTCAGACTGAAAACACACTCAGTTCATTGAAGTAACTCAGATCAGCTGTTCAGAACAGAAAATTCTTTGAGTCTCTAGATCGTTAGCTCAACTTGAACCTGCTTTCTGGAATCGACCCCCCTGGTCTCTGTCACCACAAACATTCATTACATGGTTTCCTGGAAAAACACACCAACTTGTAGAAATCTGTGTATGTGTGTGTATCGGGGGGGGGTGCAAAGTTACGGGACACGTGTCTCAGTATACATGTACTGCTACTACAGTAACAAACATCTGTCAGTCATCTTTCATTGTTGTTTTTCTCATCTTGTTGGTGAGAATGCTACTTTGCATTTCTTCAATCCATTTCTGCTGTTATCAGGCTTTCTGTAAGCCATATGGGCTTCTATCACGCATACTTGTTCCAAGACACACAAACTTTCATGGTCTGACATAGCAGTAAGTGCACATGTATTATGTACATGCACGGTGTGCATGCACATGCTGTACCTAGCACTGCAGCATAAAAGGGCCATAAATCTGTCTGTGTCACATGTAGAGTCAGCACAACTCCCTGTGTTGTGGAAAAGGGGCGCCAGACGTACACACACCAAGGTGACTCACCAGAGAGACACTTACCAACCCACTGTCTCTACATGTGACTAATACTTCATTTTGTCATTGTTCCTGTGCTGTTGTTCTTTGTTGTTGGCTCTGCTTGTTGTCAATCTTGTCAGTCCAAGAGAATAACATGTTGACTGAAAAGGAGAAGCCAAGTTCCTCCAGAAGGAGACAACAGACAGCTCCTCTGTTAATCATTTTCACAGCACACTAGGGGTTTATGGATGTATCGAAACCGACTCACATGCTAATGTTTAAAGGAGACGCAACCTGGATGTGCCCAGACACACACAAATCCTCTTTTCAGTAACCACATGTTAGTGTTTAAAGCTCCTCTTCTCAGGTAAAGCAATCATCATGGCCATGGAATGTAGGTCAAGAGAGAAAGGACAAGGTGCGTGTGTGTGTTTGTGTTTTTCAGTAGTGTTAAATGAGTTTATTCCCCAGGGTCTGCGATGTAAATAGTGCGTAAGCCATGTGTTTTTGTAGGTGAAAGCTGTATTTTATGTTCTTTCAAGTGAATCGGGCTCTTTTTTTTGTGTCTTTTTCCCTCTTTCTTCTTCCAGATAATGGCTTCATCCCAGAGTCTCTGCTGGAGGATGTGATGAAAGCCCTTGACCTTGTCTCTGAGCCTGAGTAGTAAGTTCTTGCATGTTCAAGTTTGTGTGTGTGTGTGGGTGGGTGGGTGGTTGGGTGTGTGTGTGGGTGTGTGGCACCTGTAGAGCTTCTAAAGTTCTAACTCCTAAGTCACGGCCAGGCCAGGTCACTAGCCATGTGCTCATATTTCACTACCAGGCCACTATAACTTTAGACCAGAGAGAGCCCACTATAAAAGCGCAGGAAGAAAAGTAAGAACGAAAGAAAGAAAAGTCCAAAACAGAGGCTTAGAGGGAGATCATTAACAGCAGGAAGAAAGACTGGGAGAGAGAGGAAACACTTTAAAGTGCCGCTTCAAACAGAAGCACGTTCTAATCTGAGCCCTAACACTGCAGCCGTGAGCCTGGCCAAGTAACTGGACCACTGATCTGCTCTGCAGACCCCCAGATGGCTGATGCATCACAACACAGCGCAGCATCCAGTCAGAGAATCCCAGCACAAACAGGCCACTTTCATTCCTTACCACACAACGAGAGATTTATTGCTGGGATTTCACCATGAGAAAAAAGAGCCGTAGTGCTCCAAACATGATGAACAGGATGTAGAAGCCCCAAATTTTAAAATTCCCCCACTCCTGGAGGATGACTGCAAACTGCCGGGGTTGTCTGGGACTCAGGATATATGCAACTTATGACACTGAGTTGCTATACTTTGTCATAAAAATAACTTGGGTTGTATCATTGTGAGAGAATTACCCATCTTCAGGAGTTTAAAAATAGATTTTTATGTCTTTGACTTATTAATGCAATTATGTTTGAATGTTTCTCACAGCACTATTAAATATGAAAATCATTGTCATCATCTGAAATTAATTGAAGCTGTATCTATTATGTAATTAAAATCAACGGTGGCACAGATGCAAAATATATACTTATAATTATTATTCATTTAAATAACTGTATATTATTGAATATCTTAGCTGTTGTGCATTTATTACTTTCAGCAGAGGTGGTAAAAGTATGTCTTCTTTATTCCAATAGACATGCATATGTGTGTAAAAAAGACCGTAGCACAAGTAGAAGTACTGATTCAAAGTCCAGGTTCTGAAATGTTCTCAAAGTATAACATTTTTAAGAGACATTTCTATCGCTGAAGCCCATGTCACATTTCGCAAAGACTATTAAACCTTTCTAAGTCAAAATAAATGAACGTTCTGAAAATAATGAATAGTAAAATGTGAAAATGGGGTTTTAATTCCAGCAACATAACTCAAAACATTATGTCATCTTTTAAAGTGCAAGGCCATGCACAGTAATAAAATAATTGCACTGCAATTCAGATCATATCTAGGGAGTATTTTTTTGCACGTCTTCTCGCTGATTATTTAAAATAGACTGTAATCCTCCGTAATGCCAGTTTATCATCTCCCTTAAATTTTTTTCAAAGGTAATGCACAGTTTAAGAAATGCACTGTTTCACGTAAACATCAGCTGACTGCAGATTAGACTCAAAGAATATCTGCGGCATCCTCATGCACCATGATGTCATGTCCAGTCCATTTTTCACTGCAGTCGTACAGTGGATGCAGCACAAGCAACTTATTCTCCCAAGGCACACAGCCATTTCTTCAAAATAAGATATTTTGTTATTTCTTTACTGGACAGTCTCCTTCATCTTCTTCAAAGGCAAAAACTATAGAACAACACATATGACGCTTATAGCATTCATAGTGTCCTCTGTGTATCATCCCGCTTTGTTAAAATCAATAGATGAAGAACCAATCATCCTCTTTCCTGCGTGTCTTGGCATAAAGCTTGCTTCTCTCCTCAATACCTTAAAAGGACAATTTAGCCAGATTTTTTATCACAGTGGAATAATAATAACACTGATCTAACATGTAGGAATGTCTGGAAGGAGGTATATTTAGTTGTACCGCAGTATTCGTGAAAACATGCAGACACTCTCCAAAACATGCATCATAAGGCCAGAGTGACTGATGAGGTGTTCGTAAATTTGACTTGATACACAAAACATCCTGGGTTGTTATTGTGTCACATGGGTGTTGTTGTCTCATCTTCTTTTTGTCAGCTTGTTTTCCTGTCTGCGTCTTTTTATTTACTTACTTTTTATCCCTCTGTCTCCTCAGTGTGAGTCTGGTGAAGAGTAAGCTAGACCCGGAGAATTTGGGAATAATTCTTCTTGGCCCGTTTCTTTTGGAGTTCTTCCCCGATCAGGTATGTGTGTCTGAAGTGGATGTTTCATCTAATATACACAGACACACTGTGGGACACTACAACCCATACAACACAATTAAAACAGACACACGTGAGGGACAATAACATCTATTTCCCAAACATATGTGGAGGGCTGTTTTAGCAAATCAAAGGTTTTTATGCCAGAACACATTCCTGTGGTGTCTCATGTGAAATGTGTGTGCGTGTGTGTTCAGCATTTTATGTTACGTACTGAGGAGCGTTGAATGAACGGTAAGACGCCTTTATGAGGCAGCAAACAAGGAGACGGAGAGATAGAGGGGAACTGTTAAAGTGATCAGGGCTTTAGGGACTCGCCAGAGGAACAGCCTCGAGCCGCAAAGAAATTATACTACCATTAGCCAACTGGACACACACACTCAGACACATGTGGGATTGGGGTGAGGGTTAGAGTTTCATATATAGGCTTATAAACATGAGAAGCTGAACACGCTATTAGACAACACACCCTATTAGCATTCTGCACCTTTAGGCCAAGGTTACGAGGAGTGTTTTGGCTTAATGTCACTGTTGGGACATTTTTGTTGTGTTGGCTCTTCTGTGGTAATTGGAGTTGGGTTTCGCTTCAATACACACATGCGCATTTAAATTCCACACGGGATTTAACAGTAAGCTTTGGTTGCATGCAGAGGTGTCTTTTTGACTTTTTGGTTCAGTTATGTCCTGTTTCTGTTGGTCTTGCCTCCATCTCTGTGAGAACAAGTTGCCCAGAGACTCTCTGACAACTTTGCATGCTTTTCACTCTGCTCTCTGCCTCTGTTTCAGGATTCAGGAATCCCAGACTCATTTCCCGTCTACCACTACAATGGACTTAAACAGTCCAACCACAACGAGAGGGTAAGCCTCTTTATTCTTCAGGGCTTTCATTGTAACTGATGGAAATGGCTCTTTCCTTTATTCACTGTCTTTCGTCCTGTTACTTGTGTTTTCCTGCCATCATTCATGTACAAGCACACACACATACATTGCCGGCCACTCCAGAATAAACAGTAGCTGCTGCAAGCTTAATAGTTTGTCCATCCATCCAAAAACCCTGGCTTATCCTCGTATTTCTCGAAGTCATTTCAACACGGAGGCCACTGTCGGCAGCCTCAGTGTGATGAATGGGCAAACACAGGCCTATTAAGGAAGCTTAGGTTGATGGATTATTGTCAGTGGATGTAGCTGGTGGCTGGTACTCGGGAATATCACTTTCTTCATCTGTCATCTTTGTCTAGTGTGTAAAACAGCTTTTTCTACCCACACTGCTACCTGAAAACACTGCATATGTCGCATAAGGCAGCACATGTGTGCCCACACGAAAGCACACGCCTACACACACACATGCAAGGCGCCTATAAGGTTGTGATGGCATTTCCATTCCCATAGTTCCAGATGGAAATAACAGAGCTGCTGACAGCAAACCCCTGCAGCTCATATGTGTGTGTGTGTGTGTGTGTTTGTGAGTGTCTGCTGCAAACCTGCACCCATCCTTGTACCCCCGACCCCCTCAGAGGAAATGTCAGAACTGAGATTGATACAGTTGAAGCCTGTTAAAGTGTCGGCAGAAAGTGTTGAAATTTGTGTTTAGTTAACACTGTGTCCAAGCTACAATGTATTACTTGTTTCTGCATTGAACAATTAAGCCTATGTTATTGCTTGTTTACTCACATAATAGGAAATGGCCAACTGCTCAGATTCAGACAAATCAATAATTTGGTTCAGACTACTTCAGCAGAATGAAATGATGAATATGCAGCACTGTGCAATATGAATGAAACTATAATAAACATGTTTCGCACTGTGTTTATGTAGAGGGTGTTTATTGTAAAAAAAAAAAAAAAAAAAAAGAAGAAGTGAGCATGCAGGTGGTGGATCTGTAATACGTTTTATGAATCTGTCCTGATTTATACTGCACAGTCTCCATGTAATCATACTATAACTCTGAGAAGCATAGACATTACTCTTGGCTACATACATTTAATACATTACCTCATCTGTAAATATGATTTAAATCACAGCAGATAAAAAAGGGAAAAAAAGGAGTCTCAAGCAAAGTCTCATGATCCTAGTACTGTTTAGACTGAAAGACTCCTTGTTGAAGAGATTCTCTTCCGTGTGTTGAACTGTGCCTTATTTCTGTTTTCTGTCAGGTGGAGTATGTGGAAGGAACAGCTTTGGTGCTAGGTTTTGAGGATCCCATGGTGCGGACAGACGACACTCCAGTAAAGCGCTGCCTACAGACCAAGTGGCCCTACATCGAGCTGCTGTGGACCACTGACCGCTCTCCATCTCTGAACTAGACTGACACAGTCTGTGATTGTCTGTGTACATGAATGGACCACGCCAGCTTCCCCTCTGCACACTGACCACAACCGGTCAGCATGTTATAAAGACTGAGACGTACACACATGCAACACAGACAAATGAGAATCAAGAAAACACGAACATACATCACGGACTGTGACCACACATTCATGAACAAAATATGACACTTCCTTGTATCGTCACTCACACATTCCACTCAAATGCAAACCTCACCTTTCGGTCCATGCTATTGTCTGTTCACCATTGCTTGTAATCTGACACTAAGGATGTTTCTGATGCCATTATTTAAAAAAATCTGAATGACTGTTTACTTCTACAGCTCTGCTCTGTGCCGACGCCTCTGCTGCAGTTTAGCAGTAGACAGCTAGTAAATGTTTAGAGAGCAACCTGGTTCGTGTGTGTCCATAAATCACATGCTGAACCACATGTATACAGCCAGGTGACTGTGAGACACTACTGTTACTTCAGCTACAGGACTGTTTTAAAGGAAAATCTACCAAAGCCTTCCACATATAAGAACATATACACACTGTCACACCCACTGTTAAGCGTTTACAGCGTAAAGGGACCAACCTGCACGCAGAGAACTGGAAATCTGGAACAGAAGCATCTTCAGTGTAGACGTATGAGCTGTTTCAGGTGCTTTGTGTGTGTGCTTCAGGCGCCACGCTAGGATGTTGGCCAAGCAGTCGTGTATTTATTATCACACTCAAAGGGTCTGGAATAAACACTTTTTGGTTCGACTGCTGTCTGGTTTGGTTGATGTGGAATTTCTAAAATAGACCACCTCTGTGTGTCTGTGTCATATACAGCACTGTGAAAAAGCATTTGTGCCCTTTCTTGTGTATTTGTCACGCTTAAATAATTCAGATCGTCAAAGAAATTCTAATATTATACAAAGATGAACCAAGTAAATACAAAGTGCAGTTTTTAAATCATGACATTATTTATTAAGGGAAAAAACCATTCAAACCTACCTGGCCCTGTGTGAAAATGTATTTGCCCTCTTCTTGTTTAATCATGACTAATCTGTGATAACCACATTTTTTGGAAAGTGCCATTCAGTCTCATTCACTGAAATATAACCTAGTCACCTTAAAGATCTCAAAAAAGTATCTGATCTAAAGAAACTCAAGAGCAGATGAGAAACAAAGTCACTGACATCTGGTCGTGTGAAACTGGACAGAAATGGCTTCTGTAGGAGGATCCCAAGGTGATACTGCTGACTGAAAAGAACAGAAAGACTCGCTTCACATTTGCCAAAAATCATCTTGACGATGCAAGACAATTTTTGGGAAAATATTCTGTGGATGATGAGACAAAAGATGAACTTTAGGGGAGGTGTGCATCCTGTTGCATCTGAAGGTAAAGTGGAGTGGCACAACATTTTATTTGGTTTAGGGGCAAATAATTGAAATTCGGGCAGGTAGCTCTCATCTGGTTTAAACATGTTTTTAAGAACTTATGTGCATTTTTATTTTTCTGGCGACCTTGAATAATGTGAGCAAGCCTGAGAGACAAAATCTCATGGGATATCACGAGCCTGGCATCATGATTTTATGACAAAACTAGAGTATAGAAGAAATAAGTTTTTTTAGTTTGTTGTATTATTATTGATATTTATTCAGTTTAATTCGGGAGGATGTTGGGGAGATCATTTTTCACAAGTGCAGCTGATTAGGGCCGTGTAAGGCAGGGGTTGGTCCTCCCAAAGTTCCGTTCTGGGTATCAGTCCTTCCTGTTTGCCCTCTCTTTTAACAAGTAAACATGGAAGTCACTTTCCATGGATGTTCTGTAACTTGTTCTCCCCAAAGTAAGAACTGAGCTGGACAAGAATGCATTTTGGCTTTTGGCACCTAATGCATGAAATGAATTACAACCTTCAAAATAAACTTCAAGCCTTTGTTACACTGAGTTTAAAGCTCTGGTGAAATCATTGCAGTCTACAATGTCTGTGTGCAAATGTTTTATGTGAGCAAGTTGTTAATTTTGTTAATTTAATCAGTTGTTTTTAATGTACTGTAACTGTGCTGCTGACCTCTTGGCCAGGTCTCCCTCATAAAAGAGATCTTTTATCTCAATGGCACTAACCTGGTTAAATAATGGCTAAACAATACAACAAAACGTTAGACTCGAGAACAGATTTCCACATGTGCCTGAACTACGCACAGGCTTACAATTTTCCAGGTGGCTTGGATAGATTTTCCCTTAATAATAAATGGAATCATGATATAAAACTGCATTTTCTATTTCCTCAGGTTTTCTTTGTCTGTTATTAAGATTTGATGTTTGATGATCTGAACCATTGAAACATACACAAAAATTAGGAATCAGGAAAAGGGCAAATACTTTTACACACCACCCCTGAGTTGGGTCCAATTCAGGTTTCAGGATGTCCAAGTGTGTCGAGGTCTCATCTCTACCAATCACAGACTAACTAATGCCCGCAGAGACTTCTGTCAAATCTTCAGGATGCTGGTAACTTAAGCATCCATCTGTAAACACACAGATATCACTCTGAAACCAAACACTCCGTGTTATCATACAAACTTGCCTGGTTTTCATAGCCCTTATTTTCACACATCTCAAAACAGATGTGTGTTTAGCATTGAACTACTGAAAAAGTCATAAGTCATGTGCAGTGCTGGGCAGAGTACACAAAAACAGTACTCAAGAAAAAGTATTGTCACCTGTTATGATTCTAATGACTCAGGTAGGAGTAAAAGGAGGTTATGTTTTTGTCCCATTTGTTTGTTTGTCTACCTGCTTGTTAAGAAGATAACTCAAAAGTCTTGATGAAATTTTCAGAATAGGTTGGAAATGGCTTAAGGGCCAATAGATTAGATTTTGGAAGTGATCCGGATCACCATCTGAATCCAGGAAATTTTTGAAGGATACTTTATCATAGCAAGATAGGGCCAATTTCAGCATTCTTGCATGTTAGTCTGTAAAGAATGTCCAGAATGCTTGGCAAAAGAATCCTGGATACTGTCACAGGAGGTTCTACAATAAAAGTTTCCTCTGGATCCTACGATCCAGAGCACTGAACTTTAGGATTCTCATGGAATATTTGGCACTGTACGGTGACAAGTAATGGTACAGACCTGCGACTAATACCACGTTGTAGTCAAGACTCTGCTGAATCAGTATAGTGCCAGTGAATTTATGTATTTTCCTTATGTACGGAGCTAGATACAGACCAAAACCTCCATTATGGAAATATGGATTTTTGTGAGTAACCATTGAATAAACAAGGATACAAATATGATTCCAAATGCTATGGGTATGTTTTCATGGTCAAGGAATCCAATAATGTAAATAAAATAAATATAGACCTATTATTGTTGAGTGTAAATCGGATTATGGGGGAAATGAGCTGCTTGGCGGAGGTCTGCGCTCTGAGTGCTTCCTAGTTGTTGCTTATTTTGGTCATTCATGCTTGTTATGTTTTATATTTTATGATTTACTTGACTATTTTTTCCTTTTGTTAATTTTATTCTCCTTTTGTCATTTGGCTCAGTTTTTGTGCATATTTTTTTTCTTATTTTGCTCACTTTGGTGATCATTTTGTTGCGTAGTTTTTTCCTTTTGTTAATCCATTTTTATATTATGTCTCTATTTTATTGGTTTATTTATTTATTTTTTAATTTTAAGTTTTTTTTTAACTCTTACTCATTGAGCTGTGACCAAATGCAACCGTAAAATACATGATTTCATCATAAATGTAACTGAGTAAAAGAAAAAAGCATTTTGCAGAGGAGTAAAACAGTCACTTTCAAGCACGCAAAGGAGTAAATATACTTGAGTACTACCCATCTGTGATCATGTGACCAGCACTTAATGCTATTTAAATATTTAAATAACTTCTCTAAAAGATCAATGTACTGTTTGTTCTTTTATGTGTAGGATTACGTTTGATTCTGCTCCGTCCCTACAGAGTTGTAGCAGGGGCTGGGGGTGTGTCTAATGGATTTGTCTAATGGAGAAAGGATGTGGAGCTAATCAGACATAACAATCTGCCTTTACAGCCTCATTATGAGTTAAGAATGGGAGCGAGGCTGCAGTGTGTAAAATATAAAGCACCACATTGTGAGCTGCAAAGGTGTAAACTGTTATCGATCCAGCATGACCTGCAGTAAATCTGTGATCAGCAAACATTGGCAGGTCGACGCCGTAACCCGAACAAGTAAATGTGTGTATTTCTGGAAATTGGATCTGTGTGAGAAACTTTTTGGATGTAGGACAGTGGAGAAAGTGATTACAGGTGAAATTACGCACGCATAACCTCAGACACCATGACTGAGCTGCCTTAAAGCACTTGGCAAATTGTCCCCATGCAGCTCCACTACAACCATATGAGGAAAGAGGAATATCTGCTGCCTTCTCACTCCATCATCCTCACCAGCTCTGTCTTTTTCATCTGCTCCACTGCACTCATGTTTGGTAAAGCAGGGTTTTTTTTTTCCTCATGCGTTCATCTTGGATTTACATACTAACGGTTGAGGAAAAGCAGACCTGCTGCCTTTGGCGCTCATCTCTCACGCACACACATTTATAAAACAATAAAGGAAAGGGACGTGATTATAAGGAAGCACTGATTCATGGATGGATGGATGGATAGAGGTTCAAAGAGAAGAGAAGGCCAGGTAGAGGGTGCAGAGGTGAGAAATTTCTCCATCTGGCAGGTCAAGGTTTGGGTTTTTCTCACCTGGTTTTTATCAGTTCATCCCGACGTGAAACATACTCAGATGTTTCACTGTACTGTGAGACAGCTGTGTTTTATTCACCACAAAAGTGCCCATGAAGTTTGGATTAATTAAAGCAAACTCCTTGATAAACATTAAATAAGGTGTTTGCATGTGTGGGTTCAATATTCGTCTATCTCTCTATACAGGGGTGTAGGTTTTGGTTTAGCATTGAGGGACATTTTTAGTCAGGCGTCTCTGGATCCTCCTGGAAATGTTTACATTGAACACATGATATTCGATGTTCTGATGAATTGATAATGCATCAGTTAGTGCCTTTTCTGCATATGTTTATGAAGGGAACCAGAAAATGAACAAAAATAAATAAAGTAAACAACAACATGAACAGAAATATACAAAGAACAAAGGGATAATTAAGAAATGTAAAAATGGGAACAACGTATACTCAAAAATTAGTGACAAATGAATAAAGTAATCCACAAAATGAACAAAAAATTGTCAAAGTAATCTGTTAAAAGAGCAGAAATTACCAAAAATAGCCAGGAAAATAAACTGAAGAAAAATAGCAAAATGAACAAAAAATAAGCCCTAAAAAACAAAACTGTCACTGTCTGAAGAAAGGTGGATCATCTACATTTTGAACATTAAACATATCATGTCATGTGTTCTGGTGAATTGTTAATGTATCAGTTTGTGCCTTTTCTCCATATGTTAAGGAAGGAAACCAGACAAGGAGCAATTGTGAACAAAAAAGGCAACAAAATGAACAAAAATCATGAAATGAATTTACAACATGAACAAAGATGTACCCAAAAAATGCATAAATTGTCAGTAAATAAAAGAAACAGTCTACCCCAAAATGAACAAAAATGAGCAAAGAACCAACAAAATAATCCCAAAAATAAGCAAAAAAACCCCAGCCAAATAATCAAGAAAATGAAGGAAATTATCAAAAAAAAATTGAACTAAGACAAACCAAAAAATTGACCAAATGGTGAATAAACAAATTATAAGGAACCCCAACATGAACAAAAATGAGCAAGAAATCAACAAAATAATTCCCCAAATTAACTAAACTGATGGACAACTTGCCAAATAGTTACAAAAATGAGCAAAAATGAACAAAATTATCAAAAAATTTAAATAAACACAAACCAAAAAATTAAATAGTAAATAAACAGATAAAAAGGAACAAGAAAGAAATCAACAAAACAATCCCAAAATGAACAAAAATGGACAAAAAGAATCAACAAAATAATCCCCAAAATGAACAAAAATTCGCAAGAAATCAACAAAATAATCCCCAAAATCAGTTTGTGTATGCTTCCCCATTCTGCATGGCAGAAGAGCCATCATGGACATCACTGACGCTGCTGGAAGCATCACGATGGCTGTGGATCATAAGGGGCGATCCGTGGACCACCCTGGACCACCATCTAGACACAAGTCGGGGACTGTTCACCCCCCCCCACCCCGACCTCCCGGGTCACCTGGGAGAGGG
>JAQQAE010009164.1:0-14768 GCA_029823295.1 Pseudamia nigra
GAATGAAATTAGTTCTAAAAATGATTTAGAATGTATTCTTACCTTGGCTTATGACTTGGTAGTGTGTCCGTGGACACGGTGCTGCCCAGGCAGCGCCGTGTCGAGCTGGCGTGTCAGGGCTGGGCAGCACCGTGTTGATGCGGTCGGACACGGTACTGCCCAGGCCGTGTTAACACTGCCCGTGCAGCGCCGTGTTGACACGGTCTAGGCTGCTAACACAGGCGGCTAATGGCTAACCGCAGACCCCCCCGGGATTGACGCCCATGGGCACAAGAATTGCTGGTGTAGTTACATAGTCACTAGATTTTCTGAGCTTAAGTGACCACTGAGCATCCTGACCATTTTTTGGGTCACTCAAAGGTGGCACAAAGGTCACCATCCAGTGTAAAGGGGCTTTAAGTGAATAGATTTTTTGTTATGAGTCATCATGGTCTCAAACATTTTATTTTGACCCTCTAATGTGTGATCTGGTGGTCCATCTTTATATTTTAGCCCTGTAACATATCATGGGAGCACAGGGGTTTGATTGACAGCCAGACTTTTGTACCTTCTGTTTAATTAACAGTGAGTAGTTTTTTTTGACAAACACTCAACTATATTTGTGGGTCAGTGCTTATGCTAACATGACCAATATGACTTTTTTAAGCAATACTTGATGAGTGTTTTGCCTTAGCTTGCCCATAAGGCCTTGACATTCTGTGCTCCTTTAGCTTTGCTGCCATTTGTTCAAATATGGTCATATCCCGTTTTTGTCCTCCAGGTTGGCCTCAAAACAGAAGCTCATAAATCAACGGGTGATGTCATGGTCACTCTGCACAAAAATACTTACACTCTACAAAAAATCCCCCCAGGGAAAGTGGTATTGTGTCCCTACAAATGGACAGACAGAGGAACAGTTGCCTTGACCTTTGGCCACCAAACAGAACATTTCCTACTTGAACTAAACATTTGCACTAAATTCTGTGACATTAACTGACACCATTCCTAAGATATCACATTTTTAACAGAAGACTAGGGATGGTCAAGTCGAAAAATGGCCACCAAAATATGCTACGGTACATCTGTTATCACTGTGCCAACTTTGGTGCTTGAATTATTATTTGCGCATTTTTTTCTCCTTGCTGCTCCATTACTCAAACACTGTTGTGAAAAAGTTAGCAGTTTGATATTTGTGCAGATTCAAAAAATAGCTGATATGCTTTCATAATGTGGTTCTACTTCTGACTACTCATAGAGACTTTTCTTTAGAACATCTCTCTTTACTTGAGAGGATCTATGTCTCTACCTCAGCTGAACTAAATTTGATAATGAGACACATTTCCGAGAATTGCTGTATATGTCTTAAGAATCCTCATATACCTGAGGTAATATCAGCAAATCCTACATGTCTTAGTAGAAACATGTACTGTACCATTAAAAAAAAAATGGCTGAATTAAAAAAATATGCACATTGCAACACGTGCAAAAATAAATGCAATATAAATGCTTTGAATTAGAACTGCATGATGGTGAATAAGTCATATTGCAATAACTAGGGCTAATATTGCAATTTGCGATGCTGACCTAAGTCGAAGACTCAAGGAAAGTGCAATCCTAAGCTGTCTCTAAGTGGGTGTCAAGGCACCAACACAAGCATGTTTTTTCCAGGTTTTGTGCTTGTTTTCCTTTTTTCCATTCTGTCTGATGCTGCTTTGAGCATCTCATTCCCTGCAAGTAGTGCAGATCAAATATCGTTCAACTTTCTCTCGAGCGTTTAAAGCATCAAGGTGCAGAGAGCTTGCCCTCCTGTCTTCCGTCAGCAGTTTTTGGCCAGTGTTTCACTGATTTCAAACATCTCACCTGGAGCTCTCTGAGTCCCTAGTGTTATCAGTGCTGGAGCTGTTTGCACATGATTTTTTGATGGGTGTTAGATTCACTGTTAAACCCTCTCGCAGCCTCACGCTATAGGCCTTTTTCTCTCATTAACCCTCCTCTATCCACTCTCAGTTACTCCCTGTCTGTATCACCCTGATAACACGACTGGAGTGTTTATTCAGGCGTTCAGGCCTTAGACCATTTCTGTTCGCCTTTGCCTCTGTAGCACCCTTCTCTTTGTCTTTTTCTGCCAGTTTGAGCTGGGGATAGCAGTAGCTTGGGATGAACTTTGTTACTGGATCTCTCGTTCTTTTTGAAGACTCTTGCAGTGGCTTTTAATGCAGTCTTCATCTACCAGTTTCTGCATTTTCTGTTTTTGGCTCATCTATTTCTGTTCTCTCTGTGATTAAATTCAATGACAGCCAAAGTATGTTTTTTTTTTCATTCTGTTCTTTTGTTGTTCTTTCTTATCTTCATGGGTGTTAAATCATCTAAGAACAGTGATCAAGAGTGAAAATTCAAGAAGAAAAAAAAATAGAAAGTAGTCATCTGTAGGTTTTTTGAAGAGCTTTTGGAGCCTCATCCCTCTAAGCAACCTCCATGTCTGTGAGCTGTGAGACTAATGTGGAAGTGCCAGAACCTGCAGTACTGCCAGTGTCCGCTGGGGGCTGAATTCAAAAGTAGGACAATTATCATAGCGTTCCATGGTAAAATTACCAACTTTAGAGCAGTGATAAGCATGTTTACAGCCTGGCACAAATAGTGGTTTTTGTCTATAATTAATTTCAACCTGTGAACACTGTGAGGGTGAATTTTTAAATTATCCACCTCTCTCACTGAGAGGTCTGTCTAAGCCAGAGGCTTCACCATTTCTTCCAGCTCACCTCAGCCTCCAGTGGACAATGACATTACTGCAGTTTTTATACTTCTGCAGCTGACTCCCAGCTCAGCCATGGAAGTTACCACTTAGTGAAATCTTAAAGGTGCTGTCTACAATACAGGCAAACTACGTAGTAGCCAATGGTTCATGGCAGACTGATATAAATGATTAAACAGGCGACCTGCCAGTCAACTCAGGTTAGAACCTCACAATTTTCAAGCTAGTATGTCTGTTCTTTTCTTACCAGATTTTGTAGGAATCTGAAATGCAGACTGTCTCTCCTCGGGCATCCTACACATGGTAGCTGTTTTCAACTCTGTAAGTGCATGAGCTCATGTACTATGAGGTTCTAAGCTGTGTTGACTGACAAGTCACCTGTCCAATATACCTGTACTGTATATATACAGTAGCAGACCGTTCCTAAGATCGACTACTAGCTAGTTTGCCAACATTGTAGACAGCACCATTAATACCTGGTCTAAATTACCATCCTCTCCAGTAATTTACAAGACTATAAAATAAATCTTTAAAGGTCATTGTGAGAAAGATGAGTTGACTGGGAGCCATTTGGTAGTTACACTGGGCCCATTGTTAGGAATATTTCTGTACTCACTTGAGGCTCCACCACTCAAGTGTGAAGAAGAAAAGCTAGAGGAAAAAAGGTCACATTCTGAAGAATTTTCTGTGTCCCCTCCAGCTACTGTTACATTTATTTTATAGCATTTCATTGTTTTCACACCCTGAGGCACCTTATACTTTAAAATGAGCTTTGACTTCTATTGTTTTGGGAAAGAAGCATCTTCTGTCATGAGCTTGTTCCCCAGCCTTAATCATTCAATGCCCTGTTCCCCACCCACATGGCCCAGCCCCTAGGGGATCTTGAGGTGTTTCCAGGCCAGATGGGATATGTAATCCCTCCAGCATGCTCTGGGTTTGCCCCAAGGTCTCCTATCAGCTGGATGTGCCTTGAATATCTCCACGGGGAGGAGTCCTGCTGGCATCCTGATCAGATGTTTAAACCACTGCAACCAGATCCTTTTACACAAAGCTCTATTTTGACATTCTTCTTGATATCTGAGCATCTTTTGTTGTTCTGGCGAGGATGAAATTCCCTGATACATAATTCTGAATTACTACGTATGTGGCAGTGTCTCCCAGACATTATTCTTTTGGGGACCTACGTACTTTTTAAAATTGTACACCCAATTCACATAAGGCCTTATCTATAAACCATGAGAAGAGCAGTTGGTTAAGGTGGCTGAAATTTACATGAGACATATTGTTGAAAATCAGGTTTTCTTTTTTTCAGGCTCTGAAAATAATTGTAAGGTATCAAACCACTTATGCAGGGATGAGAATCGTCTGTCGAGCCGTGGATTTGTGCATATTTTGGTCTAAATTATCAACACACCAGATTTTTTAGAGGGGTTTGATTTAGAGGGGTGGAGGTCGTGGGACATCAAAAACTCGAAATTCCAGGCTCAAACACAGAGAAATTGGCTTGTTGTCATCATTTTGGTTAGTATAATCTCGTAAACTGAAAATGGAACCCACGTGATGAAGCGGTGGCTATGAGTGGCGCTACTGTCTATTAGTGATGTCATGCTCAAAAGATGTGGCTCTAAGGGCTGGTGCTTTGTAGGGAATCAGAAAAACCGACTCCCATCAAGTGAGAGCTGCCTCCTCACTTCTTTTTCCTTTCACTGCGCTAGCTTTACTCACGGCAGAACTTTGGTTGGACTGGGCAGCGTGGTGGCCATTTGGCCAATCATATGTGAGGGTATAGGATCATACCATTATATGAAAGCACAGAGGTGGACAGATGCGCCACCATGCAGAGTGAGGCTGACAGCCAACAGCAGTGAGGAGTGTGTTGTGAAAACACAACAGCAGAGCAGAATGCCTTCATGGTTTGGGTTTTGGCATGTTAATTTGTTTGCAGTGTTTTGTTCATTTGTTTTTGTTAATATAAGTTTGTTTAAAATGTTGAAAGTAGGTAATTATGAGGCTTTTCAAAAAACACTGAATGTAGAAAGGTTTATCAACACGCAAACCATTCATATTTCCTAAGTTAGGCTCAAATGTGAAGCAAAACAGCTAGTTTTTTATTGGGAGCTGAGCCAAAAGAGCCAGCTCTCTGTAAAGAGCCGAACTTCCCATCACTAGTGCCTATGGGAATTTACATCATAAACATGATGAACACTTAGCTGGTACCCGTCCCAATCTCCTCCACACTTTGGCTGCGTGTAGTGATAGGGTTTATGATAGGGAACCCAGCTACATTACATTTTTTGAATGAGAAATTTGGTCTGTCATATCACCATCTGGTTCAGCAGTGTGTTCTTCACCTTTTTGTGGGTTACATTTCCTGTTATTTATCATTCACTCTTAGATGTCATTCTGTCTGGTTTGAGACCTTGTCACATTTTGCGCTGCCTCTTGTGGACGTGGTTAAACTTCACCAAGCAGTGCCAAACAAAGTCATATTATTGTGTTCTTAGTGTAAACACTTACAGTACCCATTACTGCAGTCACACATATCTCAGGTAAAACCATGCCCATATTGAATAAATTGAAGATAGAAAGAAAGGTCTGACTCCACTGGTCAGTCTAGTTACCATAGCGACATATCAATCATATCTCTGTGTGTACTGTATCTAAAGCCTAGGTTTGGTGGCCTGGCCCAAGGCCACTGCTGCTTGTATTGTTAATGAAAATACATGTTTCTGACAGAGAAATAGCTTGGAGCCTGCGTGTGAAAGTTTGTGAAGTATCCAGAAAGTTGTTCCTTTCCACTGCTGGAATGCACCACACTGTACCATGCAGTATGCAATTTTTAAAAAGTTTCGGGCCTTTGGGCCTGTCTCCTGCTGTCAGCATGATGTTCCTCTTTTTTTCCTCTTCCTGTTCTCATCCCTATTTATGGACAACCATATAGTGTTGCTTTTTGTTTCACTTGATTGCTGTTTTTTGGCATCAACAAAAGGGGTTGTTGTCAGCTGACCTTGATGACGGCCAAAACATGAAACACATCTACTTATAGTAAAGTTCTGCACTGCAACTGCTGCAGGAGGTTTCTATATGTGAGTAAGTAGAGTTCTACATTTTAAATCTGGAATTACAAATTTTAAAACTTCACACATTACCACCAATCATGTTCAAGCCAACAGTAACCTGCCCCCATGAGTAACTTGCAATATTCCTGACTTAAAAATGTCCATGAGAAGGTCATTACTGTGTTTAAAATGTCCTTTTGACAGAATCTAATCCCAGTTCAACTTGGGAATGACCTGCTGTTCAAGCATTTTCACTAAATCAGTGAATGTGTGGCAGAGTTATAAAAAGGCTGTCAGAAAACCAAGGGCAAATCAAATCAAAGCACACTCTACTGTGTCAACACCCTCAGAGAAATCTATGAGTCACATGGTTTACTGTAAATAGCATTATAAATGTAAAGCATTAAGCGTCAAGATATGGGATCTTTAAGACACTACACATATAAGACTATACAGGCTTAAATTAACTTCCTACAATATGTCTCCTTTCTGAAAATACTTGAGCTCACCAGGTAATCCAGTCCAGCTACTTAGTTATAAGTTACAACAACAGTTTCTCTGAACCCAATAAACTCATGGAATCACACAAAAGTAGAAATACAGCTTGTATCCTAGTTCCTTATTTGGTGGAGAATATGGGAAATTCACAACGATGCATTACTGAGGTGAGACATTTTGTACATGGCTGAAATGAATCATCAGAGCCAACACCACAAACTCACACATATTTTATGTTAAAAGCTCAGGTTGGCTTGAAGCAGAGGCCTTGGCGTAAACACTTTAATATCCTGTCTGCGATTTTTTAATGCAGAGAAACAAATTTTTATCTCTTATTGATTATCTCGAATGCAAATGTGGGCTCTTCAGTCATTTCTCTTTCTATCACTCTTGTTCCGCGGCGGTGGTTCATTTGTCTAACACGTGATGGATATGCCTCCTACTGTAACCTTCAATCTTGAGATGAAACTGTCAGCTTTCCAGTGCGTTTGTTTGTTGTTGTGCACCAGATAACTGGCTGGAGAATCCCGTCCATCAGTCATGTTTCAGACCTGCCGACTTGTATTTGTATCTTTTGTCTCTGTTTGTGCTTGTTTTGTCTGAGTCACGCATTGTAAGAACACAAGATGAGCCACTGTGACATGTTGAAATGTTAGTCAAACCAATTTCCAGCATCATTCACAATAGATGGTTAAATTGGGCAAAAGCATTCTCACAATACTAATTCAGGCAGGATGCTCTCATCTGCTTTAAACATGCTTATTTAAAGCAAATATGCATTTTATTTTGGTGGTGTTCGAGAGATGCTCGGGGACAGTTTCAAGCCTGACACTAATGGCCCTTTCCTGTATTACAGGGCGTTTCAAAAAGATGGACCCAATTTCAGTGCGGTATACTTCTTGATAGCAACATGGTACAATAACACAAATGTTGCAAATGGTTTAGTGAGTTCTCAAGTTAGCCATTTTATAAATGCTTTATATGCCCTCCACCTGCTGCACGAACAACATCGAGACAATAGTTGAATTCACCCCAAACATCCCTCAGAGTGTCTTCGTCCACTCCAATCACTGCTGCCGTGATTCTGTTTTCGAGGTCATCCAGATTAGTCGCTAATGGTGGCACAAAAACAACTTCTTTGATGTATCCCCACAAGAAAAAGTCACAGGGTGTAATGTCTGGGATCTTGGAGGCCAGGATGTAGCACCAAGTCATTGGGTCCGGTGCGACCAATCGGGAGTGGCACCAAGTGGCAGTTTTTTAAAATTCTATGCGCCGCCCGTTCTTGTGATAAGCATTTAATTCATGGGCAGTTTGTGGTTGCAGAGATATGGTGATTTCAAATTGGGTCCATCTTTTTGAAACACCCTGTATCATTATTTATTCTGATTAATTCAGGAATAAAGATCGGGTCACCAAACTTGGCACTCAGGTTGACAGTCAGGAAAGCAATTATTTCCACATCTTAAGAGGCAACAGGTCAAAGGTCACAGGGCCAAAAGGCTCTACCTCAGAAACAATTAAAGTTTGGCATACAGGTCGACCTTGGAAATAGCTACATTTGTGGAGACACAGTCAAATATCAAGGTCACGGGGTCACAAAAATTCTGTCCATCTGCACTAGCTTTAAAACAAAAGCTAGGATCACCAATCTTGCCATACAGGTCAAGTCACAGAGTCAAAAAGCTCTACCTCTACCTAAACTTGACATACAGATTGACCTTGGGACTAGTGCCTGTGGCTATGTTTGTGGAGACTAAAGGTCAAGGTCATCGGGTGATAAATGTTCTGTCCATCTGTGCGCAAACTCAAAAACTAGGTTCACTTTAAGGTGACTTTAAGACTGAGAACTATGGCTATGATGTTAGAGAAAAGAGGTCAAAGGTCAAGGTCACAGTCAATAATAATAATAATAATAATAATAATAGTAATGGATTGAATTTATATTGTGCTTTTCATGACACTCCAAAATGCTTCCAGTGAGTCCATTATTCATTCACTCCACAGTCACACACTGGTGATGATAAGCTACACATACAGTATCTGTAGCCACAGCTGCCCTGGGGCACAGTGAAGGGAATGTGGCTGCCAACGGCCTCTCTAACCCCCAAACACTCATTTACATCAATTTACATTCATACAAGGCAAGGTGGGTGAAGTGTCTTCCCCAAAAACACAACGACAATGATTGTATTTCCTTCATCCTGTCGCCGTTGGCTTACTATTGGGGGTTCATTTGGGTTTGCTCCATGTGTACTCATGAGGTTTTAGCTTTGAATTGTGAAGCACATAGGGATAATCTTGGTTTATGATTGGCACTATACAAATACAATTGAACTGAATTGAACTGACAGGGATGGAGCAGGGTTCGACCGTGGTTATCGGACAACCTGCTCTACCTGTACATCAAAAAACAAATTAAGCTAGGCTCACCAAACTTGGCAAAAACGATGACCTTGGCTTTGTAGTTAGAGACAAAAGTGTTACAATCTGTCATCATACTTAAAATCATGACATAAAAAGAATATTTCACGGCAACAACAATTATCAGTTTATCGCTCAGCTTTACAGTCGAAAATGTGGAAAATGAGGACGCTAGGAATATAGTGCTATCCTACACACACACGCACACACATCCTAATGCTTACTGTAAGATAGGAATCCATTATTGATATGGAGTGGGCCGGAGAGAGTGTGAGTGATGTGCTGTGAGTGGGTGGGGTGCTAATGTGAATGGATGCCTCTCATATAGTGCGTACAGCTACCAGCCAAACGAAGTGATGACTTTGTGCATTCACACTGAGCACAGAACTTGTGCGATCAGTTACACTATGATGAATGTGAGTTGCTGTGAATTCATTTTCGGGAGGTGAGGCACGTGAAACTCCAAGGCGCTTTGCCGGCAGAATATGATGACTTTGTTTTTTTTTTTGTTTTTTTTTTTAATTTATTTGAAAAAATGTGGAAAGTGACAGAGTGGCTCTATGTTCTCATTTGATTCCATGTCTTGCCGGTATGTTTTATGTCAGGGCTGGAATATTAAAGACACTTTATTTAATCATGTCTTTTATTCAGAGTGTGGATGAGGTGAAGGCTAATCGCTGCCTGGCTACGCTGTTGTTTATTTATGTCAGGCTGCTAAGGCACGTGTTCACCAGGAAACTCCACCTTCAGGTTAATTCAACGAGGCACCAGAGCCTGGAGATACTGTGATCCTGAGTGGATCAGTGGTTCTCAACAGGGAGACTGGGCCCCAAAAATGATTGTGACCCACTCAGAATGCAACAAAGAGTGTCATTGAAAAAAAAAAAATCTGTTTCTAAAATCTGATGTCAGATAGTATCCTTGTCACTTTATGGATTATTTCATATTTTTAAAATTATTTTGTTAATTCTGGTTTAATATACTGTATTGTTAATTTTTGTTCATTGCCTGGTTTATTTAGAATATTTCTATAATTTCTGTTCCTCATATGGACTTTTTTGTTCAGTTTCTTGAACTTTTTGTTTGTTTTGTTTACTTAATTTTTGTATTTATTTTGTTTCTCTTCGCATTGTCTGGCTTATTTTGCTTGTTTTTTTAAAATCAATTTGTTAATTTTAAAATTTAAAAAAATTGTTCACTGTCTGGATTATTTGTTTAATATTATAAATTATTATGTTCATTTCCTTGATTATTTTGTTTGTTTGTTTCTTTTTGTATTTTGTGTTCCAAAGTTGAATACAGTGAGGCTTATGTACGTGCATGTTTTTCTCAAAACACACTCAAACTACATTATATTTTTATAGACCGCTGGTCTATATCTCACATTCTGTCACCACTATGAATTTTACACCTGTCCCTGAAAAAAAACTGATTCTGAATAACTTCTGACTAAAATAACTCTTCATCAATGGTTCCTCAAGGTTTATTTACTGTAAGTGGCAGAGTCTGTATCAGCTTCAGTCTGAGCAGATGTCTACGCACCTGGAATAATAAAACCACATTTAACTTCATTACAGACAAAAAAATCTATTCGGTTTTATTTTTTCATAACTGCAGCAGTGTGCATTATGTGATACTTTTACTGTATAATGATCATGAATTTCACACTCAAGTTTACGTTAGGACTTTCAGGTGCTTTTCTTGAATTATTTTGGTCTTTTATTCTGCATCTGAACTGTATGTCAGTTTTCATAGTTACCAAAAGTGTTAAGCATGAATCTAAAATGATGGATGACATCCCAGATTGTTTTTTGTCCAGGTGGCATGGCGGTGGAGCGCTCAGCACTGGTACCTCACCGAGGGCCTTCCTTTCACAAATCCCAAATATCCGAAATGTCATATTTTTCCTGTTGTCCTTCTTGTTGCGTGGATTTCTCAGCAGTAGATGCTTTTGCTTTTTTTCTCACAGTGATGTGCACAGTAAAAATAAAAGTTCTTTTATCATTCTAATGACTCCAGTAGAAGTGGAAGTACTTCTGTACAAATACTGTAAGTACTTGAGTAGGAGTAAAAAAGTATCTAAAGTAAAGCTACTCAAGTAGTGAGAAGAACTGGAATTTGGGTCTGCAAATCAAAATCCAAAAGTCACGCACAGAACAAAATCACTAGAAAAATGTGTGGAACGTTTGGTCAGGAGATGAAGACGGGGAGGACGCTGACTAAAAACAGTAGGAGAGGAAGGACACAGGTGCAACACATCAGGGGCGGGGCACACACTCACCGTGGCGGGAAAACACACCAGGGCAGGAAGTGAATCAGAAATGAGAGACGGGGTTAGACATATTCCAAAATAAAACAGGAAACACAAAAGTGAAAAAAGGACGAAGCATGACTCAGGAGTATGAGTAACTTCATAATATGGAATTAGTTATAGCCTCATATGTTACATATGTATGAACAGGCACATTAAATGCTATCAAAAAAAGTTACACCCAGAACCAGAAAACTGTAAAAATACATGGTGCTAAAGAGTGTTTACTGCCCAAAACAAACAAACAAACAAACAAACACAAAACGTGTCATGATTTGTTCATGGCAAAATATATGTATTATGTTTGTAATTTCTTCCTTGTTTGCTTGATTATTTTTATTAGTTTTGCTCATTTTGTTGTACATCTTGTTGGTTTTTGTTCCATTTGGTTGATTTACGTGATTATTTTGTTCATTATTGTTAATTTACTCAATTATTTTGTTAAACTGGTGTTTATTTGTTTGGTCTCATTTTATTCATTTATTTATTTTTGTTGATTTTACTCGTACTCATGGAGGTGCGGCCAAGTGTAACAGTAGTAAAAGTACACCTTTTCAGCAAACGTATAACTGCGTATGAATAAAAACTAATCTGTAAATCAACTACTTTCAGAAGTACACTGTTCAGAAAAAAATACTCAAGTACCTGTAACTGAGTAAATGTACAGTACGTGTGCACTACCCACCTCTGCCTTTAATACCTACAGTATCTCTTTGCCATCACATTCGATTAGATAAATTTTCCTCTGTTCAAAAGAGATGCAGAAGTCCGGTCTTCTCTCAGAACACATGAAATACAATATGCTGAAAGAGAATTAAAGGAAGTTGGCGCTCATGTTGTATCCACTATTTTAAAGAAAAAGAACTCTTTTCCCTTCAGGTGTAAGGCATCTTTGCATGTGCCGTATTTTCCGCACTATAAGGCGCACCGGATTATAAAAAAAATTAAAATGTGACATTTTTTGGAGGGTGCGCCTTATAGTGCGGAAAATACGGTAAGCCAAACATTTCTCAGAGGCACCTCAACGAAACACGACGACGTGACTAATTCACGTTGTCTCATCTTGCACAAACATCGGTCCAAACTTGTCATATAATCCCTGCTCCACCATGCATCTCTGATTTTATGAGCGGCATTAATTCCAAGTTTGCGTTAAGAAAATAAGAAAGGCGGGATTTGATGTGGGACTATGAAGTGGTATTTATACTCCACGGGCTGCTTTCACTGCCGCTTCATGTGCTCATGGATCATCAGATAAGGCAGTGCCGTGACAGGGAGGCTATTGGCTGACGATGCCTCTGAAGCCTCTGACAATCCGCAGCCTCTCACTTTCAGCACAAATGACACACATACTGGAAGCACAAAAACACGTCCTGTTGCCACTGTCGAGGGGATATGACTTTGGCTCACATTCATTTCCTGCAGCCCTTCTCCATATGTAAGAGCACTGGGATTTTCTCATTATTTTGCCTCTTTGTCCACATGCAAATGCAGGTTTAGGTCACGGAAGAGGACAATTCCTTCAGTGGTGAAAATATTAAGAAGTCCCATTTGCAGTGGAGTATGTAACATTAGCAACAGTGGAAATGAGACCATTTCAAGTAATAACGGACATCGGCTGGGTGATATGGCCGTGTAATTGACAACCAGTCAAAAGTTTTAGAACACTCATTTTTTTTTTCATTTTTTTGGTTGAAATTCAAGCTGTTCAGGTTCAGTGAATAGCTTGAAATGTACCACAATAGTGTTCAAATTATGCTCATGAGGGTACAGTATGCAGACAGAGGGCGTTTTAATTAATCAAGCAAACTTGGGACACCTCTAGGAATTAGTTCCGCCAACTTCGAAGGCTTGATCAACCTCCATTGGTGCAGAAAAGCTTTAAGGTGTTAAGCCATGTCTTGTTCCCTGAAAAAAGGCCTTTTTGTATAATTCTGAAAAGTTTATTTTTTAACCCCTGGCAGTTCAGCACTTACATTTGTACCATTTCAAGCTATTCATTGGACTTGAACTGCTTGAATTTCAACAAAAAACTGGAAAATTTGGGGTGTTCTCAAACTTTTGATCAGTAGCGTAGGTTCTGTTGGGTTTGCTTTGTACAAGCAGTCTTTTAAAGATTCAAGCTTGATTTATGACTCTTGTATCATAGTTGGCACTATATAAAGACAGCTGAATTGGACTGAATCAAAGCGAATTGAATTTTTTGATCTCAATAACAAATGCAACACAGTACAAGTGACTGTGCTCTTATACTGTATATCACCAGTCACACAGGCAATTGGATATTCAGCATATTCCTCACACAGACATATTCCACTTTTTTTTTTTTTCCTTTTTGTTCCCAAGTTTGAAAACGCCCATGTTCTTCCGTGTACCGTTATGAAAAATGTCAATCTAAAATTTCCCTCTCATTTCGGTCTTCAGTCTTCAGTGGGCACGTTGAACGATCAGGGAGCCGGCAGGTTGTAGATGACGGGAAGTAAAGATGAAAAGAGCAAATGACGAGCGCTGCTTTCACCAGTGTTCATTTTAAGGCACTCTGCAAATATCCAAAAGAAACTGTTCAGCGTGCAGCCTCCGAGAGAGCGAGACATGACCTTGAGCTTTGCCTGAAAATGATATTTCACAGAGGCTTTCAGGGTGGAGGCCTTTGAAGTCGTGATTGTTCTGGCTGAAACACCCGAGCTTGTCTTTTGTACATTATGGTGCTGCGACTGATGGCTCTAGGAAATGGCTTGTCCCAAATGGAATTCTCTGTAGAATTGAATTTATTGGTGTCTTGGTGTGCTTTTGGGACTGTTCGCTTCATAGCGCACTGTGAAAAAGATATATGGCACTGATGTTTCATACTGAGTTTGCATTACTCTGCTTGGGGAAAGATTGCCTGGTGTGTGGCAAGAACTTATCAGAATTTCAGTTCAGAGCATAGGTGCAGATTTTTGGGGGGGGGTACTCAGTTTTAGTATGTACATTCATCCCCCCATAACATATTCAGATAGTATAATAAAACCATGCTTTTCATGGAAAAATTTCACTTATGTTCATTTTTTGGGTCAATATTGAGTCAAATTGGTCATTTCTGTTATTTTATTCACTTTTGGCTCATCTTCTCATTTATTTTGTTCATTTTGTTCAGATTTTTAAAAAATT
Organism: Pseudamia nigra; assembly: GCA_029823295.1. Taxonomy (NCBI): domain Eukaryota; kingdom Metazoa; phylum Chordata; class Actinopteri; order Kurtiformes; family Apogonidae; genus Pseudamia; species Pseudamia nigra. Next base: position 14,174 of record JAQQAE010009164.1, read on the forward strand.
TTCTTCACTTTGTGCATTGTTTTGTTCATTTTTTTTAAATGCAGTGAATCATTGTTCATTTTGCTGTCTATTTTCTTTCATTTTGGTTAATTATTTTTATTAGTTTCCTCCAGATTATTTTATTGATATTTCATTTACTTTTATTATTATTATTATTGCTACCATTTTTGTTCATTTTCTTCACTTATTGGATTATTTTGCTATGTTTTATATGTAGTTAATTGTGCTAAATTAACAATCATGCTTAATTTTTTTCATTTTTGTAGTGTTTTTTATTATTTTGCCTATATTTCACTCATTTTTGCACATTTTGCAGATTATTTTGCAGGTTTTTGGTCTGTTTTTTCAAGTAGTTCATTGTGGGTCATGTTTCATTTTTTCACTCTTAACCTGTTCATTTTGTGTAAAAATGTGCTTGTTGTATTTATGTTGTGTTCATTTTGTCTATCACTTGTTAATTTCTATTCATTTATTTTATTTATTATGGATAATAAAAAAAAAATTTATTGCTTTTTTGTTCATTTTTTCACTTTGAGGGTATTTTTGTTAAGGTTTTCATGTTTTTGTTATTTTTTTTTTTTTTACATTAATTTCT
>JAQQAE010009165.1:0-14768 GCA_029823295.1 Pseudamia nigra
TTCAGCCACTTGTATCCTGGATCTTGTTCTTTCGGTCATGACCCAAAGCTCATGACCACAGGTGAGGGTAGGAACGTAGATCGACCGCGCCGTGCTCTTGATGCGCGCTCCTCGAACAAATGCGACCTGTTCTGCAGAGCGACTAATACACGTTTTGTTCTTCTTCATTATGCATTTTTTGGCTCGTGTGACTAACATACCGGAATGACATATCACCCGGAAAATACGGTACCCACAAACCAACTGGTTTCAACTGATGACTGAAAAACTGTTGATCACACATTTCGCGACTGCGCGTGATGTGGAATCACAGACGACATGATTGGTCAAGCCAACTGAAGCCACCTCAACGCATCAAACTCTTGCGAGACTGACCATGTCTGAGAGCGTCAGCCTATCGGTCGACAAACAGCTCGCCATTGCTGCTGTTTATGCAGCTATCTGCTCAGAGAAATCCAAGATGGTCATTGCTGTTTTGATACTCCCACGACCTTCTGTCATCTTAGTCTCCTGACACCATTTCCTGTGTTCCACCTGCTCTTTTTCATTGGCTGTTGCCAACATGTGTTCGCAGTCAGATTCGTAATCAGTTCACACGACCCGATGGCGTCCGGAGTCGGCTTAAAAAATTCAAACATATTTGATTGACTGTGGCTGAGGTCTGGTCGGGTCTGTTCCCCTCACATACTAACGGATCTCTGTGCCAACTAGCCATGCCAACAGTCCGCAGTTAGTGCTGACTGATGCAGACTCTGTCCAACTGTGAATCATGGGTGAAATCAGAAAGTATCCTGTAGTGTGTCCAGCTTTAGTGCGTACTCCAACTTTTATCAGAATCAGCTTTATTGGCCAAGTATGTTCACACGTAGAAGGAATTTGACTGACACAGGATCAGGACAGCTGCTACTGAGCTAAACAATACTACTACAATACGCAAATTAGAACATTTTCAAAATACATAATGACTGAAAGTTATGTTGTCTATTCCCAGCTTTATAAACAAAAAGAGATCTTGCTACTTCTTTACATTTTCACTCTTTGAGCTCTCACCATTTTTTAACCTGTGTGTGTTCAAGCTTTATGTCTGTGAAGATTCTCAGTCGTCCAGGTCATAGTATCCAAGGCTGTCAACTGGACTGGAAATTTGGTTGAAGACGTTTCGCTACCTATCCAGGGAGCTTCTTCAGAACCAAATTTCCAGTCCAGTTGACAGAAGGAAAACCACACGCCTTGGGTTCAAGCATTATCTGTATTTTTCCATTTTCACCATGAAACATCCATCTGAGCCTTCGATACTGTAGATAGCAGTATGTTGATTGATCGACTTGAATCCGAGATAGGTTTTTCTGGGCCTGTCCTCCAGTGGTTTTCCTCATACATACTGTACAAGGAAGAACTTTTATTGTTGCTTTAAACAATACGTATAATGTCTGATGTGTCCAACCCATCTTATGAAGTTGCCCAGGGTTCTGTTCTGGGGCCTGTTTTGTTTTTGTTGTACCTGATGCCTCTTGGTCAGTTTATTGGTGGTTTTAAAAATGTGTCCCACCACTTTTACGCTGATGATATTCAGTTGTATTGCTCCTTCGTTGACTCCGAAACTCTGTCCGTTGCTCCTGATAAAACAATCCCACTGATCAAAAACCACCCTGGTGTTCTGGTGTTCCCCAAAAAACCAGCCTCAGAAACCTCGGGGTTGTGTTCGATCAGGCTACGTCTTTGGAGGGTCACTTCCGACAGCTTGTTTCCTTTTTATGTCCAGCACTTTGCGATTTTTATGTGTGAAAAGCACTTTACAAATAAACTTTTACTTACTAACTTGCTTAAAACCTCTTTAACCTTTCAGTTGTTGAGTGCGTTTCCATCAAAGTGCACACTACGCGGAAGCACGAAGCCTGATTGTTCTGCAAAAAAAAAAAAGCTTTATATTCAACTTGTTGCATGTTGTATCTTTCTTTTATTTGCTGTTCAGGCTGACGAGGCGAGGAAATTCGGCGCCCGTGTTTACTGTGTGGGTATCAAGGACTTCGATGAGCAGCAGGTAAGAGAGCTTTAGTCTTAATCTGCAGCAGTGAAACACAAGTGAAGTCTGTCCCCGGATGTTTGCAGAGTGATTAGTATTTGTAGCAACACACCAGTCACCGTGTTGGAAGCGTGACAACGAAGCTGTTCCGTCATCGCCGTCGATCAATCAAGCTTGATACGTACAGCAACTTTCAAACAAATGCAATTTATAGTGCTTTACAGGCCTTTAAATCAATTACAGATAATACATTATGAAATATGCACAGGTGCATCATATTTCAAAGGATAAATTAACGGTCCCATATCTTATCACGTAAGTTTAATACAATTGAGGTCAAAATGATTACCTCCCCCCAGCCTCCCTCAGATTTTTTCCTCAATTGCTGTTCGCGTTAGGGTGTAAATCCATATTTAGTCTGTTCTGGTCTAGTCTCGTCTCCTCGATTCATTTAATTCACCAGCTGTCTCTAAAAATTCCATTACATATTTTGGGGTTAATTTCTCTTCAGTCTTTGACAATTTTATTCTTTTTTTCATTGTTATGGTCTTTTTTGGGTTTTCTTTGTACCATTATGGTTTATTTTAATAAATATTTTGTTCCACTTTTGTTCACTTTTTTTTTTTGCTCTTTTTGTTGATTTTTGCGATTGTTTTGTTCAATTTTTGGTTACATTTTCAAACTGATATCATAGTTGCATGTCTGAACAGTTCAAATTCGGCGATCGTCTGAAAATCGTTTGAGCGGGAGAAGGAAATCACACATTCTTTTTGAATTTATACCATACCTAAAATTTCCCAGCCATCTTCAGTCGACACTAGCTTGTTGATAACCTCCACAGTGATAATATATTATTTGATCTTATTGTTATTATCTACCACAAAGCCACATTGTCCCATCCAGATTTTCTTCAGTTTTATGAGCAGCCTCAAACCGTACCTCGGATGGGTTTCAAACACGTTTCATTTCCATCTAGTTCCTGCCGTTTCCTGTACTTTTCTCGTTACTGTGCATGTGCAGCAGCAGGAAACAGTGAGTGAAATCAAGAAGAAAGAAATGCCACCGAAATATCACATGCTGGAGACAATGAGTTAGATTTGGATAAAAGTTTAAACATTCTTGCGCAGACAGACAGGCATGGGCATATAAATGTAGTATTATTAGAGCCTATTAGAGCGAGCAGATGCAGCGGTTGTCGAAAGGGGAGAGAAAAAAGAAAGTGAAACCCAGAGAGGTGAAAAAAACACAGTATTTGTGCCAAGTATTGGTGTGTCTGAACTCACTGGTACGGTGTGCATGCGGACATCTGAACATACAGCACGCGCTGAATCAGCCGAAACAGTTGCACAGTGAACTATACCTTTACGTTCGCACCTTTTTTAAAATCAGCCTTGAGATATTTTGTTGCATTTTGTCATAAACAATCATAATCACGTGACTATGAAGTTAACAAGTAGCTTGAGGTGCGTCGTTGTCCCGTGTCAGGCCGTTATACTTGAAACACTTGATGGACCATAATGTGTTTGAATATCGTGTGCGCACAGAGAGGCCTGCAGGACTCACAAAAAAGAGAGTGTTACTGTGATTATGGGGACATCACACTGTTTAAAAATCAGTAATTGTCTCCAGACGGGTTTCTTTTTTTTTTTTTTACCAAGCAATGTCTGAGCTGCAGAGAATTCAGTGATTTTCTTTCTTATGTCAGGGAGGTCTGCAGTTTGTTGTGCTGTCTCTCTTCCAGCATGGTGGCCTGTCTCTTGTAACCATTGGTAACCATCCTGTGATAAGCATCTATTAAGTCAAAAACAAAGGCAATATTGCTCCCAGTTTGTGCTGCAATGATTTTTTTTTTTTTTTTATGGTTGAGCAAAGTGTTTGCCACAGTCATGCCATCTGCTACGTCTCCTCCTGCCCATGATATGAAAGGAAACACAGTGCTCAGTCATAAAGAGGAAAACCGGCCGAAAAAGAAGAAAGCTCAGTGAAATCCGCAGTACTTCTCGTTTAATCCGCTCTTTCATGGTATCAACAGCTTGCTGATATCGCGGACACCAAGGACCAAGTGTTTCCTGTCAAAGATGGCTTCCACGCTCTCAAAGGCATCGTCAATTCTGTAAGTTTGTCTGTGTGGGCGCTTCACTTTCTGAGGGTCCAGCTCGGCTACGTTATAAAAAGAGAAATACCCCAAAGGTTTGAATAATTGATTATTTCGATACATGTTGCAGATTGAGTGGGTAGATGGGTTAAAATAGTTAATTTCCTGTCTTGGCTTAATGGTAATTTGTTGGAAATGAAAGCAAAAGCCTGAGTAAACTTCCTGCTAAGCTGCATGGAATATGTCTGTGAAAATAAGTGTTTGTTGTGTGGTCAGTTTGTAGGAAGAGGAGAGGTCTGTAGAGCAAGAACCATGCAGGTGATTTTTACCCGTCCTTATTTACAGACCATTAGTCGCTTCATTTTTATTTTATTTTGCATGAGAAATCAGCAGGCAAACTGTACTCAAGTAAAAGTACAGTGACAACTCAGACAGAGGTAGAAGTACTCCTTAAAGTAAGTACTTGAGTGAGAATATGAAACGCATAACAAAAAAAAAACAACCCAAGTAGCGATTAACTTCATAATGCAGAATTTATTACAACCTAATATACCGTTAGAGCAGGTTATTTAACATTTAAATAAATCACGGTTAATTGTGAGAAAACCTAGAACAGTGCAAAAAATAAAAATACATGAAATGCATATGTGAATAAAATAAATTTTGCTTATTTTGCTAATTTTGTTGCTTGTCTTATATATATATATAAATATAGTTCATTTTTGTTAAGTAGATTGATAATTTTGTTAATTTTGTTGCGTGTTTTGTTCATTTTTTTAATCATTATTTTGTTCATTTTTTTGTTTTTCTAGTGCTTTTTTTTGTTCTTTTTAATTTTGCGGCCGGTTTTGTTCATTCCTGCTGTTTTGCCTTGACAAACCGGCAGCGCATCATACGGCTGATCCTCCCATCGTTTGAAGGGAAACACATTTTGTGCCAAATTTACTCCTACTCAGTGATTGGTTGACTCAGGTAAGGCTTTTTTTGTTTCCCCCCATCACAAATGTAACCGAGTAAACAGTCACAGCTGGTTTCAGATGCACATTTTTAAAAAGACACATGACTGGAGAACATGTAAGGCAGTGAGTGTGGTTGGGTGAAAACCAGCCGGCTGCAGGCAGCGACTCAGACACCCTCGCACCGGGTTTACATGAAGTTTCCCTCCTCGTCCTCCGCCAACCAATTAGTGATACTTTCCATTCGCTGTCAGCCAAGGCGGGGTTTGTATGGCAACATTTTAAATTTTTTTGTGTGAGCCCGGAGCCCCGCGGAGAACGCTGACCCGAGCTCCGGATGTGCATCTGCGTCCGAGCCCACAAGGCCGGCAGTGTGGAGGCGACGCGTGCAGCTGGAGCCAAAGGGCGCGACGCCTTTCTGTTGTGTGAAGCAAAGTCAAACAGCCGTGATTGATGGTGTGGCTTGTGTTTTTTTACTCACCGTACAGTTAAGGCAGGGTCTGTTAACTGTGGTTTGTTTTTCAAATTGTGAAACCAACTGATGCTTGGCTGCGGACAGTAAAGTGGAAATTATCTGTGGTGCCTTTAGGGTTTTTATAATTATCACTGAGATGAAACTCATTTATTTAAAACTAACGTAGTCCCTTAAATTCCAAGCTTTCTGTTTCAGAAAGCTGAGGTCAAAATTATGAAAACATGATCACGTTGGCCGTGCTTCTCCCTCCAGTCGTGGATACTCGGAAGCACTTTGGTCACGTTTTATATCCTTCTGCTGATTTGTGTCCATCAAAAAAAATGCTTCTGACAACTGCATGCATTACTTTTGTTTGTGAAATGATGCTTTTCTAAATTCCTTTCTGAAGTGAATATCGGACAACTGCTCAGTTTTAACTGCAGTTCACGCACTTTGACCATTGGTTTGTGCTGTGCTCGAATAAAAAGGTCAGTTCTTCTGGGGGGAAATAATATTGATCCTGGTCATTTTGGGTTTATTTATGAAAAAAAAAAAAAAAATATATATATATATATATACACACACACACACACACACACAGTGGTGTCCCAGGTAACGAACACGTCTACCAATGAAAAATTTGGGTGACGAAAAAAATTTCGGCCAAAATTGTGTCTCGGCTCACAGAAAATTTCGGGTTACAAATTTCGTAATTCGGGTTACGAATCTTTCCACCTAATTTTTTCACTTTTTTCACCTAAAATGCTGCTTCATTTTGTGTTTTTCATCACAGGACCTAAGAAAAATGGTCGTTTCTGTCTCATCCTCCTCTCTATAAATCTTTGTAAGTGTCTTAATAAATCAATAAATGTGCACATACGGGTGTGTAAGACATACTTTATATGGCAGTTTGTCCTGGGTCCAAAACAGATTATTAACTGGTTTTACATGTATCCTATTGAAAAACTCGCTTCGGCTAATGAACGCGACGCCGGGACGGATTAAATTTGTTAGCCGGGGCACCACTGTACATAAATATCGCAGAAATGGAATTAATTAGCCGTGAATGAACAAAAGTAATCAGAATACTTCATGAACAAAATAATCCCCCAAATGAACAGCTATAAACAAAACAACGGTATGAGCAAACGTGAACAAAAATTGGTAGAAAATAAACCATAATGTGCAAAAATGAAGAAAGCAAGCAACAAAATGAACAAATTTGAACAAAAATGGAACAAAAATGAGAGAAAATAACCCAAAATGGCCAACAATTATTTCTCTGAATGAGAATAAACAGCAGATAAATTTGTAATGAAATCATTTGCTCATTGCAGGCGTCACCTAACAAGAAAAGTTCCATCTAATTCTTTTTAATCACTATAACAAATTAATTATTACTGCACAGTGCTTCTTACGCTTACTTTTCCTGCTTTACAGATAATGTGAGGAAAGGGATAGAATTTTTATTTTTATTTTTTTGCAGCTTTATACTTCTACCACCGCTGCTCACAGACAAATGTCTCGTTGATTCCACCAGCTTTAGTAAACGACCTCGTAACGCAAAAAAACAATAAGACGTGTCGTCTTATACCCAGATATAAAATGCAAGCGCTTGAATGAAAATCTGTTTTATTCTTCAGTAGTTCTAATTTTTTTGCTACGTTATCCTTCGACTCCACCACTACCTACGCTCTGCTTAATCTGCCTTTGTCTCACGGCTTTAATTAAGACTTTTTTCTTTTTTTTTTTTTTTTTACAAAACATTTGAATAGCTCATAAAATAGAATGTTTTATTCTCCATGAATCTACCCAGCAGTTAATGATTAATCCCTTATTTGAATTACAGTGAACTGTTTTGGTCACTGAGTCGGTATTTTTCTCACTTCTCAATTCCCCACTTTTGTCTTTAAATGTTTTTGGATTATTTTCGAATTAACTAAACAGAGCAACTCATTCCCACTGAGGCCCACGTAATAAAATACATGTGTTGAAAATGACCAGGCCGAAAGATAGCACCAAAAAAATAAAAGATAGAAAGAAAAGAAGGCCCAATTTAGGCATTAAATAGAAAACTAAAAAAAAAAAAAAAAAAAACGACATTATATCAGTGAGTCACTGTAAGTTGGTTTTGTTTTCTCTAGTGTTTGGACTGACAATTCACCAAATAATGTACAAAATGATCAAAACATGCAACAAAATGCAGAGAAATGCACAAAATAATCCAGAAAATGAAAGCATGTTGAACAAAAATGAACTCAATTAAAAGCGAAATGCGCAGAATAACTATGAGCCAAATAAGAAACAAAATCTAGAGAAATGCACAAATGAATCAAAAATGAACACAATTAAAAGCAAAATACGAAAAACAATTAGAATAATTTGTCAAATAAGAAAGAAGTGGGAAAAAAAGAGAGAAAAATGCACAAATTAATCAAGAAAAAGAAACCATTTTAACAAAAATGGATGTAATTAAAAGCAAAATGCGCAACATAATTATAAAAATATGCCAAGTAAGAAATAAAATGCACAGAAATGCACAAAATAATCCAGAAAATGACGCGACATGAACAAAAGTGAACAGTTCAAAGTAAAATGTCTGCATGATTTTGATTTAATCTGCTTCAATTACTTGAGTAAATGATTCGAATGTGGTGATTTTTTTCACAAGCGTTTGGAAACAGCTTGTAATAATTAGGATTTAAATTAACCACAGCTTCTGTAACGATGCATTTGATATCAATAATTATTGATAAACGTGTGCTCAAGGTTTTTGAGGAAGATCCTTGAATGGGAGGAAGTGGCTGGAGGCCGGTTCGCATGGGGGGCCTTTTGCTGAACGTTTCCCAGCTTGAAGGAGAGGAGGAAGGTGCAACAGCGTCCGCGGAGGCTGCGACGCTCTGTGCATCCAAATGAAATGCGAAGCGGCATTCTCCACCGGTGAGTCAGACTGGATTCCTGACGCCCGGCCTCCTCGCTCCTCGTTTGGATTTGGAGGATTTGAGATCATCTGTGCTGCCTTTTTGCTGCAGGATCCACGCTGCCTCTGTGACCAGACGGATGAAACTCCCAGAAACACCCGGGCCCGGTGGGTCTGACCCCGTCGGGTCGTTTTCCCGCCCTCCTGTGTTGCACCAGACGTTTGTTGTGTCTGCTGCGGGGAAAAAAAATCTAATTGCAATCAAGCCACATCTTCTCAGTTACAGAACATATTCCACTCACTTCAGGTTTTGATCTTTTAATAGCGTTCTTGTTAAATAATGTAGATCAGAAGTGTCCTTTTGAACTTTTCCTCCTCAAAGTGGCTAAAGGGAGCTGCCTCCTCCTCCTCCTCCTCCTCCGAAGAAAAACCCACTAGTTACAAAGCTGGCCCAGATATTTGGACGACTTTGGATACTTGGATGGCTGCCTCCTTTCTCCCCTGCAGCCTGTAAATAATGAAATGAATAGCCGCTGTTTTAATTCACGGAACCCAAAGATTATAATTTACTGTCTTCAAAACACTGCAGATCTATTTATTTATTTATTTTTTAAACCCGAACAAATGATTTAATTGACCCACATCCGTTTGAAACCGTGGCCACCAACCAGAGAAATGTGAATATATTAAACAATCACCCAGTGAAGGGTTAATCCACCGTACGTGCCCCGTCTTTTAACCCTTGGATGGTTTGTGTGACCTGCAGGGTGCAGGCGTACGACAGCCTGACGAAGCAGGGTCACCAGGTGTCATTATAAACACAGATATGACCTGAACGTACACCTGTTGGCCACTTTATTAGGTGCACTTGTACCTAATAAGCAGCTCGCCAACCTAAATATCTAATCAGCCAATCACGTAGCAGCATTTCCTTGCATTTAGGCAAGTAGGCGTAGTCAAGATGGCCGCCTGAAGTTTAAACCGAGCACGAGACTGGGGAAGTAAGATTATTTACGCAATTTTGAACACGGCGTTGTTGGTCTGAGTGTTTCACAAACTGGGATTTTCACACACAACCACCTCTAGGGTTTACTGAGAACAGTCTGAAAAAGAGAAACTATCCAGTGAGCAACAGTTCTCCGGTTTAAATGACCTTGTTGATGCCAGAGGTTAGAGGAGACTAGTCAGACTAGTTCACGTAGACAGAAAGACAAACGACCACTGGTTACAGCTGAGTGAAGAGCATCTGTGGACGGACGACATGTCAAACCAGACGGACGACAGCGGCAGATCAGGTGACACTCCTGTCAGTTAAGAACGGGAAACTAAGGCTACGGGTCACATGGACTCGGTAGAAGCCTGGAACAATGGAATCTACACGAGTGTCGCTGCTTTTTTCACATCGCCTCACGAGCACAGAATGAACAAAGTAACACCCCCAAAATCATCAGAAATGAGCAAAAAATTCAACAAAAAAAACAAAATAATCCCCAAAATCATCAGAATCGAGCAAAAAAAATTAAGAAAAAGGAACTAAATGATCCCCAAAAGGGACAGAAATGAGCAAAAAATAAACACATAAGTAACAAAATGGACAAAAGGAAACAAAATGTTCCCCAAAATGATTAGAAATGAGCAAAAAGTGAACAAATGAGCAAACAAAATGAGCAAAATAATTCGCAAAAATCAACAGAAATGAGCAAAAAAAAAAAGGAATAAAATAATTCCACAAATGAACCGAAACATGCGAAAATGAATAAAACAAGCAACCAAATGAGCTAAAATCAACAAAGAAGAGAGAATGGACATAAATAGACAAATTTACCAACAGAAATAAACAAGAAAGGAACAAAATAGTCCCTGGAATGAAAAAAGGACCAAAAATAAGGAGAAACAAAAAAAAAAAAAAAACAGCACAGTGAACAAAATAACTACATGAGCACTGGTTCCGACCACGTCCATCCCTTTATGACCAAGACACTGACAGTTACAGTAATTGTTTTTCATCTTTATCTTATTTTTTTGGATGTTGATTTATAATATATATTGTTTTTAAGGAGGATTTTACATAGTCACAAATATAATAAATTATATTTACTCAGCTTTGTTAATAAGACACTGAATGTAAATTGCCCAGATAAGGACACTAAACACGGCTAATCGCTCTGAGGTGTACACTCCCCCGTAAAATCAATAACATAACCATATTCCTTTTGCTCTTAGATGCATATTATTGTTTGATTTACTCGTGTACATACAGTATGTGTTTGGATCCAAAGGACATGAATCAGGGAGGAGGATGAGGATGAAACACACATGGACAGTGTGACAATTGTACCAGCTGGTTGTTTATTCAAAGATTAGACGAGTTTCCAGCGTTTAAAACATATGTGAGTAACTTACTCCGTTATTTCCAGTTATGACAAAGTAGGTAATTCATTGTTTGTAACATGGTTTGAAATTGGAAATGTAAGTTATTTGGAAAATGGCATCATGTTGCATTTTTATACTAAATGGAAACATCATGCAAGTTTCTCACTTAACTAAACGTTATGAATTTGCGTCATTTTGTTTTCAATATATTAGGAAATAGCTCCTAATAGATTTTCTAAAACTTTTAGATATCCCTGGCCATTTAACGGTAATATAGAATTGTTATTTTGATCCATCAATTTTGAAGATTACGGTTTTACAAAAAAAAAAAAGCAGTGTCCTGTCAAACCTAGAAAATGATTGACCAATATTTCATTCCTGGAAAACATACGGAAAATTAAAAAAAAAAAAAAAACAGTCAATTATTATTTTTGCTTATTTTGTTGAATTTGGTGAATTTTTTGGTGAATTTTCAGATGCCGTCTGTCTTTTTTCCCAAAGAAGCATCTAGAGACAAAACTAGTGACTTTCAGTTTCAGTGTTGCTGGTCTTGGTCTGTGAGTGTGAACATGGTACGTACGTAGGATGTATCAATAACGTGTCTGTCATACTTTAAATCTCCTGGAAAATAATGTTAAGAAAAAAGCGAGACCCCTGAAAAATCAGAAAAACTAATAACGCAATCATTTTTTAAATTAAATTGCCAAATTACAGTTGTTTATTTATATCACTAAACACAAAAATTAGATTAAGTGGGTGACTTTGGGTATGAAACTGTGAATTCAGTTTGTGGGTTGTGGTTTGAAAAACATCTAATATGTTTTTCAAACACTGTATATCTGAAAATGCATATATAAAATATACATAAACAAAACTATTAAAAGTAGTAGTAAATACACTGCCTGGCCAAAAAAAAGGTCACACCTGGATTTAACTCAGCAAATAGGTACGAGCCTCCCATTGGATAATTTCTGCATGAGTGATTATGTTCTAGCTCTAGCTCTAACTGATGCGATGCGTAGCTTCTCATTTCTTAAAAAACACATCCTGTGGTTGTGGAAAAGATGCTAATCTGTTTCAGAGCAGTCAGTTCATTGGCATCAAGCAAAGAAAACATCCAAAGAGTTTGCGCAAACTAGGAAAATTGGGTTCAGAACTGTTCAACGCATTATTAAAAAACTGGAAGGATCGTGGCGAATCGTCATCTTTGAGGAAGGAATGTGGTTGGAAAAAATTCTTGAATGAGCGGTAATCACTTAAATGAGTGGTGGAATCAAATTGTAAAAAAAAAAAAAAACAACAGTAGAACTCAGGACTATGTTTAATAGTGAAAGTAAAAAACATTTCCATGCACACAATGCAGAGGGAGCTCAAGGGATTGGGACGAAACAGCTGCGTAGCCTTAAGAAAACCACTAATCAGTGAGGCTAATCGCGGAAAAAGGCTTCAGTTTGCTAGGGAGCATAAAGATTTAACTCTGGGCCAATGGAAGGAGGTCATGTGGTCTGATGAGTCCAGATTGACCCTGTTCCAGAGTGATGGAGGCATCAGGGTAAGAAGACAGGCAGATGAAGTGATTACCCATCATGCCTAGTGCCTACTGTGCCATTTATCAGGCTTAAATTGTTAAAGAGTTGTTCAGGGAGCACGAGACATTATTTTCACACATGGATTGGCCTCCACAGAGTCCAGACCTGAACCCCACTGAGAGTCTTTGGGATGTGCTGTTGAAGACTTTTCAATTCAAGATCTTGGCAAGAAATGAACGTAAATAAATGTCGAGACATTGGAGAAGCTTATTGAATCGATGCCACAGCAAACGTGTCGTAATCAAAGCTTTTTTTTTTTTGGCCAGGCTGTGTATCCTATACCTAGAACAAAATACTGTATGTGAATATTTTAATCACTACACACGACAACCAAGAAATTAGCAAAAAATGGAAAAGAACTATTGTCAAAATGAACAAAACAACCCAGACAGTGAACAAAAATGAATTGAAATGAATAAAAATTGAACAAAACAAGCAAGAATAATAACGTAGCGTTGCATAAAATGAACCAAAATCACAAAAACATGAGCAAAATAAGTTGGCCTTAACAGCCTTAACAGAAATAAACATTAAAAGAAAAAAAACAGAATCAAATGTAATAAATCAACGCATGAAAAGAATGAAAAAAATGAACAGTCGATAAAAAAGCAATGACATCACTCGCACCGTTTGCGGCTCAAACAGTCAGTTTTGTTTTCTTTTTTCCTTATTTCTCTAATGCTGCCAAGGAAGTAATTAGACGGAGAAAACAGCGGCGCAGCGGAACAGCAGCACATCCTCTTCCTCCCAGCTGTCATCTACCACCCTCTCTTGGTTTTAACGGTTCCATATCAAACCATCATATTTAATAAGGCCGCTGTAAACACTTCCCCTTCCCCTCCTCAGATTGAAGTTTCACCCAACATCAAATGAAAGGTTCAAGTGTCCTATATTGCGGTTAATATGCTTCTTTTTACTGACTGTGTACTGGGATTTGCATAGTTTGTCCTTTGTTGATTTATTGAATCATAGCGGATAGTGCAGCTCCATGACAGTGGGCTCACACAGGCCTCTTTATATGATAATGCAGGATCCCGGAGGTTTTTAATAGAACGGAGGAATGTAATAGTCTTGCATAATTTTCCCATAAAGGCTGACACAGCTAGCGTTTCACCCTCCTGTCCTCCTCGCCGCTGATACTCGGCGCTCGGCTTTAGCCGCCAGGCCCCGATCAGGACTGAGACATTTCTCAGGTGTTGCAGCCTAATCTGTTTTCCAAACTTGACAGAGCCGATAAAGGCCAGGACTTGATGTATTTATTCTTGGCCTTCTAGCGATAATGTACCCATTTCTCCACCCCCCCCCATCTTGCAGATATTAAAGCGATCGTGCACTGAGATTCTGAGCGTGGAGCCGTCCAGTGTCTGTGTAAACGGTGAGTGGATCCTCATGCTACAGTCAGTCCCTGCAGGTCTATGCTGATAGATTTACAGTGTACTCTGCAGAAATCCCTCTTTTTACCACATTAATACCGAACTGGGGACATCTGCTGAAGACAAACCAATCCATTTCTATAGTTAAAAATCATCTGATAACATTTAACGCCCCACGGGGCTCTCAGACTCCCACTAAAGTAAATGTTTCAAGGCTTTAACTCACCTTAATGAGCAAGTTTTTGGCTTGTGAGTCCCTTGAAATCATTGTGTCATCACCGGATGTGGCCGACAAACAAAGAGGGAAGCTTTCCTACAAAACCGCTTTCTACAGCCCCCAAGATATTTATCAGCATAGACAAAAGATAAAGGCGTAAAACATCACCCACAAGTAAGAAACCACTGGCCTAAATGACATACATCATCTTTGATTTAAAATGTGTGTTACACCATATTTGTATCGTGTGAAATAGTGCTTTGTTTCACTGAACAAATTAGATTGATGCCAACATTTAAATAAATCAGACACTGTTTAAGCTTACAGACCAGCTGGATGGATGATGGGTAGATGATAGAAGGCTGGATGGATGGGTAGGTGGGTTGAAAGGACGGGCAGCTGGATGGATGATGGTTAGGTGGATGGATGGACCGGTGGGTTGAATGGGTGGGCGGATGGATGGATGGCTGGATGGATGATGGGTAGATGGATGAATGGATGGACGAGTGGTTGGATGGGTGGGTTGGCAGGCAGATGAATGGATGATTGGTAGATGGATGGATGGACGAGTGGGTGGATGGGCGGGTTGAACGGGGGGGCAGGCGGGTGGATGGATGGATGGATGGCTGGATGGATGATTGGTAGATGGATGGATGGATGGATGAGTGGGTGGATAGGTGGGTTGGATGGGTGGGCAATATGAGTAGTATTAGTAATTATTGCAGTAAATGTCAAATATTATTTCTCTATGGGGTCATGTTTGGATAT
>JAQQAE010009167.1:0-14764 GCA_029823295.1 Pseudamia nigra
TACTTTTTTTCCCAAAACAATCAGCTAGAACATCAAGAATTCCACAATGATTTTGGTGGTTATGGTGGGTTTGGTGAGTCCTTGAGGGTAAAAACTGAACACTGTGGTGCTATCATTATTGTCACAAAAATTTAGATATCCAAATGTCTTCTTTCAGATGTAATTATCTGAAAATAGGTGTTTTTTTCCCTCCTTTGTGTAAAAATTTTGATCGATTGACATTGTTTTTAGAGCCCCAAACCTATTTTAACCATAGGGATGTTCACAAAATCATTTTCTTCTAGTCACACTTCTGAAAATTCATTTTCAATACATACTTTTGGATGGAATTTCATTTTGTGTCTTTTAAAGGAGACATACTTTTCATTTACCGGTGTAATAGTTTCTGGACCCTAATGTTTTTAAAAATTCAAAATCCCTCTCAGTTGTTTTCCCAGCTTCCTTCTCTCTCCCTTCAGTGAGAAAATTTCATGTTCGCCCTGCCCCGCCCCTTGTTCTGATTAGCTGATTGGCTGTTTCTGAGTGATGCCGCAGAGCTTTTAGGATGTAGATTATGTGGATACGGAGGAGGCTGCTCGGGTGAAGTGATCCGATGTATTAACGTTTCACAGTCCCTGCTATTCCACGTTACAAAACACCATATAATTCCACAGATTTTACCAGGAAACATGAAACATATTCAGAATTTACTTACTGGTAGGTGGATTGGAAGCTGTGTCCAACAATGGTGAACTACAGTCTACAGAAGAAGTTCACTGACAAAACCATCTTCGGACTGTGCAGAATTCATGAATCATAAAAATGTGACAGATTTGCAGCTTGGCATTCACATTCTTTGCAGTGTATAAATTTTAACCCTAGGTCTCCAATGTTTGTTGACATGCTCGTGCTCTAGTATGTTTTCAACTTATTTTAATCCATGGACCACCATTCTGACTAAGAAGCAACCTCAGGACCACTGCTGTTTAGTGTGAGCACAGGTGCTATGACGAGATTAGGAGTCTTTTGATGGCTTCATGGTTTATGGCTGTATTTATTTCTTGGTCTTTCCTATTATGTCTCTGTATTTCCCGTGAAGTCAAAGCTTTGTTTAAACAGCAGCACCACAACTTCCACCTCTGTCGCTGGCTTTTTCCTTTCTGTGGACAGATCCACAGAAATCTACATGCTTTGAATCTTTGAATCTACGTGCCCAGGGTCCACTTGGAATATCTTCACAGACTGCCAGTGGACTGAGCACCACTGGTTGAAAACCCCTGTTGTAGTGGGCAGTGGCAGAGCAGACCTGGATCCAGGTGGGCGATTGACAGGAAATGTGACACCATATATGTGTGGAGAAGGATTTTGAAACCCTGCATTTTACGTAAGTCTAATTCAACTGAATGGATTGTCAGGGCTCTCTGCACTTTGTCCCTGAACTGACTGTTTTGATACTGCACCATTATTTTTAGAACATGGGAACATGTTTTATCATGCTAAATAGCACGACAATAAGATTTTTCATGTCTACTAAAGAAGAAGAATCCACTATTAATGAATCACATAAATAAAACTAACACAACCAAAAGTTTTGGCATTGACACATTTTTTTTGTCTTTGCAAATATTCATGGTTTGTTTCTTAATTTGTTTTCTGCATATTACTGTGGTATATTGAAGAGCAATTTAAAATGTTTTTAGAAAGTTTTAAAGACTTTATTGACTAATACAAACTAGATTTATGGAAAAATAAAACTTGTGGCACTGCTAAAACTTTTATCCATCATAATAAATACAATAAATTAAATGTTCTACCCGGTGAAAATGCTGCTTGTGCTTGTTGATACCTGTGCCATGTTGGTACCGGATTCATATATCAAAAATTAAAGAAAAAAAACAATAGAGTATATGCATATGCCACCTTTGAATCTGTCCCTTGTTATTTTTTTATTTTACGTCAGATTCCCAATCCTTTTGATGTTTTATTATAATTATTCTTTGTAGCTGAATCTACAAATTTATCATTATTTTTGAACCCCTTGTCATTCCATTCCATATATTTGAAGTTAGGTGAAATAGTGCTTTTGCATTGTGTGTAATTGCATTTTATTATTTCATACCTATTTGTGTTTTTTTAATTTAAAGTAGTTTTGATAAGAGGGATATGAATATTGTATCAAACGTACCACCTACAACTAGACATGCTGCTGTGACTGCAGATTTGACGAGCTGCTTTAAAGTTGAACTTCCCCTGAACTGAGATGCAGACTATGTTTTAATTCTCGTCTTTACAGTGATGAAATCACTTCTAAAGACAGTGTGGTTGAACAGATTTCTATTACTGATAGGCACAGTAAGGAGACGGCTGCAGCAATGTCACCTCTGGGTAAAGGACAGCTCGCACGTCCCTAGAATATGTTTTAAATTTCATCTCATAATCACATCATGACATTGATATAATGAGCAGGCTTGTCACACATCCTGGAAAACCTGGAAAATGACAGACCAAATTTTATGGAAAACAAGGAAAATGAGAAAAAAAAGTCCTGGAAAAGCTTCAGTTCTCCTTGGAAAATTAGTGTTGCTTATTTTCTTGATTTTTTTTTGTTCAAATTTGGTGTGATGTTGCTCATGTGTGTTAACTTATTTTATTATTTTGATCATTTTTCTATTTTTGTTACTTATTTTGGTGATTTTTTTTGTTAAATGCCAGTATCATTTTGGTCACTTTTGTTAATTTACTTGATTATTTTGATAATTTCTTAGCGATTCTTTACTTTTTTTTCAAAGAAGCTACTTACCTGAAAAAGGCCTGTGTTTTTCTCCTTTGAGTGGATTTTTTAGCACTATAACATTTTTATTCAAGCCTCTGGACCTGTTTTATAGTACAAAAAGACATTAAACCTTATTTTTCACCATACAATTCTGTGAAGGATGCCTGGTTCCATGATCACAATAAGCCAGAGTTACAAAGATATGCAAAACCGGTCAGTGAAATATTTTTATTCCATTGAATTTAAGCTGGACAACATGGCCAAAAAATGTTACAACAAGCTTGCACAGACAGAATCACAAATGGTCCCAACAAATGTTGAGTTGTCATTGATTTCCAGGCTGATTTTTTGCCCTGAATGAAAGCTGAAGAGCCACAGGGTGGCTCTTCAAAACATAATGAAAACTAGAGTGTGTGATCAGTTAAGCCCATACCTCATCAGCAGCCAAAATCAGCAGAGATGATGACAATATGACTGAGATCATCGTCAAATAATAAGAGACAAACCTGGAAATGGTTTTAATATGCACCACAATACATTCATGCCTCATCTTTCAGAAACTCAGTCACACTGCACTTTCTTTTAGCCATTTACTTTTAATACATGTTACTGTAATAATTGTACACATTATTTTTGTCTGGTTTGATATGGTGTAAAGCTTAGTTTCTTAGTTCATGCTGTTACTGTCTGTATCTGCTTCTCATGCTGTCTCTTAGCCAGGTCTTCATTGCAAATGAAAATTGGTTCACAATGGACTCACCTGGTTAAATCAACGTTATTCATTTTTGTAGACTGGTTTCAAAGTAATGGATGCAACTCCCTACCCATGAGATGTGATCCAGTATGATCCAGAACATCTCCGAAGCTAAATCGCTTGGACCTGGATAAAATGATGACATCAAAATATGCCCCTTTTATCTTGGTAGCAAACTGTCAAATAAGGAAATAAATAAGGGCAAAAATATAATGGCTTTAACTTTGTTTGCAAATGAAGCAAAATATGCAAAAAGACATGTACAAGATGAAAACAAAAGGAAAAGGAAAGTAGACAAAAAAGATGTGGTCCAGAAATGTTTATTCTAACCCACAAAATTATCAGACTTCATTTATTTTCTTGGCGACAGTAAGTGTGTTGACCATGACAGTTGTGACTGTACTTCCTGCAGTCTTCCTCAGAAGCGTCACGTGGTGTTGGCATGAGCTTCAGTGTTATATCCAGGTTGGGGTGGTGATGCACTCCCTGGTGGCGAGAAGGTCATCCAGTTTTAAATGTATATCTGTACCTCTTAGACTTCTGTGAGGGTATTGACCAAGCAAAGTGTATTGAATTGCTTTTTTCACTAACTACCATGCACGCTCTGCTCTCACTCTATCGTAGCTGTATTGTAGCTGCTCACTTTTCATCAGAAAACAGTCTGATTGGTTTTCCTAACGTGGCCTGGGATCGTATTCTGGCACATGGCTACTGTAAACATTGATGAATCTATTTACCATGGACAAATGTCAGTCAAGCTACAGTAGCAGTAGGCTCGCGGGATTGGAGCTAATTTAAACTTCAATGTGAAAGCTGTGATGTGTTACAGAAATGCAACATACCTTGTTTTTCACAAAGGCCATTTTAATATGTAACACGTACTGGAAGTTCTGAGCTAGTTTACAGTATATTTTCACTTGCTTTTATTTTACACCACATGTCCCAAGAAGTGTGCACTTTCAAACTATGGATCATTTAAATGAAACAACATCAATGCATAGATAAAATGTGACTCTTTAAATTTAACAGGAATGTATCAAAACAGAAATTACAGTAAGCCTCTTGAGTGATAT
Organism: Pseudamia nigra; assembly: GCA_029823295.1. Taxonomy (NCBI): domain Eukaryota; kingdom Metazoa; phylum Chordata; class Actinopteri; order Kurtiformes; family Apogonidae; genus Pseudamia; species Pseudamia nigra. The sequence goes on from JAQQAE010009167.1 coordinate 4,580, forward strand.
GTCTGTCATTTTTTTACACCATATACATGCCTTATCCAAAAATATCAAATTGAAATGGATGTGCCCCCAATATGTTGTCACTTCTGCAGGTTTTTCTGGTGTTTTCAGAGCAGCAGGGAGCTGTTGTCTGTTATTATTACACCACATCTTCCACAAGGTGACACGTTTTTTCAGAGAAGCTCATCATATCTTATTGTTCGGTACGGCTAACCTTCTATTATCCACTGACACTGTGCTGAAAATGCTATTATGTGCTGATTAGGGAAACGCCAGCAGTGATCAGAATTTTTAGTCTTGATTAGAGAATATTCAGCCCTTTTGTTACTGTCAGGAATGATCAAGAGCAGACAAGGTTTGCTAAGTGAGTGAACGTGACTGGAAGCACCATCATCATTGTCTCTATAGCAGTGCAGCCCCATCATCTTGGAGAGGACGTATTAACATGCTGGCACGCTGTCATCCCCAGTGCCCTACTTAGACCAGATGGGCCTCATTCAGGTCTTTGAAAAAGACACAGGCGTGAAGGGATCTTAAATGTCACTCTCAATATCACCAAGGCCATAATTAAGAATAAGCTAAGTGAAGGACGTGCACTTTTCCGTCCCGGTTAGACGTCTCACATGAACAAGTTGAAGCTCAAAGAGTGAGAAACTAATGAGCTTTGCCTCAAAAGGGTTTTCAGAAAGTCATCTTTATTTTAGTAGAGGAAGTACACAGAGGAAGTACTGGTACATAGTTGGAATAGTATGGTACATGGAGAGATACATGGATGACAGATGGATGTATGGATGTATGCAGTGGTGGATGGATGGATAGATAGACAGATGAATAGATGGATGGATGCATGGATGGATGGATACAGAGATGGATGGATGGATGCATAGATGAATGCTTAGGCAGATGCATAGACAGATGGATGGATGAATGGATAGATGGATGGATGGATGGATAGATGGATGGATGGATGGATGCATAGATGATGCATAAATGGATGGATGTGTAGATGGATCGATGATGGATGGACAGATGAGTGGATGGATGATAGATGGGAGGATGGATGAATGCTTGGCCAGATGCATAGACTGATGGATGGACAGATGGATGGACAGACGAATGGATGGGTGATGGATGGATGGATGGATGGATGGAAATTTTTGTATGACTACTATTTAATTTTCAACAGTATGAACACATTGTATTTTTTTGTCTGGTCAACTTTCATTTATTCTTATTTATACTTGTACATCTATCCCTCAAATTTAGAGGTAAAATTGAGTTTAAATAATTTTAAAAACAAAAAAACTACATTGACATAGTGCAAAATTTGCATCCAGAAAGAGCCTTAGTCATTTGGCAGCACAGATGACTTAATGATTCCCAATTTGACAAATGTGTTTAAAATTTTCTCAGATTTCCACAAAGGAGAGATTTGGATATTTCTTATATGGTGCAGAACAAAGTTGAAAGACTCAGTGTAATACAGTATGTGGTATCAGAGTCTACAATGAAATAAATGTCACAGTACATTTTAATATTAAAATATCACTGCATTTTTCTCACCATCCCAGCTATTTCTTATTATTGGGGTTGTGTTTTCATTTTAATATACATTAAATAGTGATTAAAGGGTAACTTGAGTGCATATAGCATAATTTAATCAATGGAGCTTCTGCATTTTAATCAAACTGAACTAAATCACACAGTCTTTCCTCACTCAGCAAGGATTCACTCTACAGTCTGATATTAAATTCAGGTAGGCAATATTTTACTGTGAATTATATTCATTTTCAACACATTGCACACCGGTACACATGTTACTTATTGGTATTGTTTATTGTTACTAGATGTGTAGGACATTTAGACTGAAAAATGCCAACTTTTTTTAACTGATTAGGTTTTCACCATGTGTTCAAATATGGATCATAAGGGTAATTTCAAAGCATTTTCTGGAGGCATTTTGATTTACCTTGGTGTTTTTGAAGGATTCTTTGATTTTTTTCCAATCATGTTACTTATGATGGACATTTGAAAAGCAGAAAGACCTTCACGAGAAAAATGTGTATGAGAACTTAGTAGACGTAAAAGTGGCAAAAGATGGAAATGATGTAGCTGACGCAACAAGACAAAGTGCTTGGTGAAGTTTTAATGAGTCAGCGAGCTAGCAGTTAGCATTAGCTTCTCCATAATACCCCCAGCACACTGCTCCTGCAGCTCTACCCCGATTTACTTAGACGTGGCTACATTATGGTTTTGGCTCCGAAATGTCATGCAGGATGTGACAACTTGATTGGCCTTGAAACAGCAGTTCAGAAACCAATGGGGGACGTCACAACGTATGTAGACAATGGTCTGTAACCACCCTTCATCTTTGGTCAGCTTTGTTGTTGTTGTAAAGTGCTCTATAAATAAAGTTTCATTCATTCATTCATTCATTCATTCATTCATCTGCACAAGACAGCTGAAGCACCTTAAGAAGGCAAGAAATTACACAAATTAACTGTTGACAAGACATGCATTCAATGACATTCAATGCATTTGAGTGTATAAAGCTGTCATCAAAGCTGAATATGTTTACTTTTGACAAGCTAAAATATAAAACATGTCCTGGTTTGTTGAACACTGAAGAAAAGTCTCCAAAGTTTTGACTGCTACTGTAGAATAAACTCCATTAAAATCATGATTTGCCACTGGTACTGAATTTGCCTCCTCTTGCATCCTTCGTGTTTGTCTTTATTTAAAATGCTAGAGGCTCCATCTTGTGTTTTTGCTGCTCTGCGGCTTCTGACACAACTTCCAAACCTCAGGCTCAGCAGGAGGCGGCCACAAACCGCACACTGATTCTCCCTGGGTCAGCATTGGCCTGTCATCAGAGAAGCTTTTAAAATTTCTTTCTTCTGCAACACTAATTGTAGCGATCTCTTGCTATGCTTTGCACTTTCTCTGGGCCCCGACGCTCAAACTCCATCTTCATTAAGTAACATCTCTTTCTGCCTGTGTAGAAGGTCCTTTTTCTATCGTCTTATCTGATATCCCTTTTCTTTGTTCTGCACTGAGTTTGATGTGACCTGTCAGATTGCCCTTTTGGTGTATGTTATGCACACAGCACTCGGGTAGCCTTCTATATGTTTCCTTATGGTAATTGCAAATTTCTGGTTCAGGCACCCCTTTAAAATCAAACACAATTCATCAACATACTCGCAGGGGTAAAAACAAACATGACGTCAGAACGAGTTCATGCATCCCAACTGAGGACTTTCTTACTTCTCTCTTATTGCAAGTGAAGCACAAGTAAGAAACATCCATGCATAAGGCCGTGCGTGCCTAAATGCACCACATGCAGATCATTTGCCCTCAATTATTCATGCACACAACGTGCCATCTGTGTTTCAGTGTATATTTGTTTTTGTGTGTGAGTCTTTTGTTTCATGTATGCCTTACTCCGAGCTCAGCTACAGGCGCAAAGATGGAGATGCAGCGTTCAGCACGCTTCAGGACATCCTGACATGATAACGAGTCGGTTTGTTACCGTAGGACTGAAATTTTCAGTTCATCAGCAGAGTGTGTGGAGTCATGGTCAGGATCAGAAAAAAAGCAGATGGGATTGAGATGTCGCTTAACAGATTTTGAAGTGATTTTAGAAATATTTTCTGATTTTAAGGTTGTTGCAGGGTGTTTGCAGGTCCTTGAAAGGTGGTGATGTTATTGACGGAAATTCAGTTTAATAAATACAAGGCCAAAGAAGTCATTATAGAGTCTTACATGTCATGTATTAATGATGAGAGTCATTTGTGAGCTACGTTGTTCATTTCGTGTTACTTTGGTCACTTTCCTAGGCATTGTGTTTATTTCCTTGATTATTTAATTTACTCTTTTGTCACTATTCATTTTCTTGATTATTTTTTTCATTTAGTGACATATTTTGATCATTTCTTTGATTATTTTGTTTATTTTTTGCTATGGTTGTGGGTTATTCTGTCATTTAATTTCATTTTCTTGGTTGTTTTCTTCATTTGTGAATATTTTGTATATTTTCTGGTCAATTTATGGATGACTTTTTTCATTTTCATTAATTTTTTTCATCGTTTTACTCATTGTGGTCATTTGTGATTGCCGTATTTATTTTATTTTTTTTGTATATTTGTGGATTATTCTCACTTCTTGATAATTTTCTTCATTTTGTGAATGTTTTGTTCCTTTTTGGTCACTTTTTTAAAATTATTTTGTTAATTTCCTTGATTGTTTTAGTCATTTTTAATTAACTTATTATGTTTTTGTCCGGATTAGTTTATTTCAAATCTCTTCAAACTTCTGAACCATACCAAAAACCACAGGATAACACCATAACAGATTCTATAAACCACAAAGTTTAATCCAGATATGGACAATATTCCAGATGTAGTGTTCCAGAATGCTTTTATTTACAGAGTTATGAACAATATCTATTGCAAGGTAGTAAATACAGTTATAGACATGAAACTGACACTAAACTGTAGTGAAAGTCTGCTGATTCAGTAATGTGTCCATGGATTTGATGTATCTTCAACATGTATGGAGCTGGATCCAAAAGAAAACCACCATTATGGAAATATTATTTATAGTGGATAACTATTGAACTAATAATGATATATATGTGATTCCAAATGCTTTTCATGGTCAAAGAATCCAATAATGAAGCTCAAATAAATGTAAGAATATTACTTTTGGTGCAATAACATTATGGAGGAAATGAGCACAGGTTTAAATGATAATGGTAGGTTTTCACTATGATGACACACGGATGCCTTGATGGAAGTTTCTCTGAGGGGTTTATAGTTTGCTTCATTATTTTCTTCGTTTTTATGTCATTTTTTGTAGAAACATAACTTGTAGAATATGTGGTTTGTTGTACTTAATCTTTTTGATTCCTGTGTTCATTCTTAGAATATTTTTGGTCAACTTGTGGATTAATTTTTGAATTTATATGAGCTGTTAGCTGTTGGTTGGGAGGTACGCTGAGGCAATGGTTAGCACACGCACCTCACAGCAAGAGAGTTAAGGCACTTAAAACCATGTGCAGTACGTTACTGCAGCAAAATGAATTTCCTGTAAAGTACTATTTTAAAAAAAAAACACGATGACGGAACTGTCTTTCACGACGACTGTCCAGGAAAGTAAGACCAAGAGCTACAATACCTCTGCTACAGAGAAGTTTATTAGTATTAGCTGATTTTACAGATTTACTGACTGAACTGTTTCTTCTCTTGAAGTACGTGTTTCTTGGCATAATATGCATTTGCACAGTAGATGCAGTAGCACTAATAGGACTAGTGACTCTATAGCCACCTTTCCTTCCTCTGCACAAGACGACGGACTGTCTGACGCACATAAAGAAGACAAGAAATTACACAAATTAACTCTTGAGAGGATGCGATGAGTGTGCAAAGTTGTCATCAAAGCTAAATGTGTCCACTTTGGACATATTTATAACATAAAACATGTTCCGGCTTTTTTTGTTTATTACATAATTCCACACGTTCTTCCACTGTTTGGATGCCTTCAGTTTTGATTGACAAAGCTAAAAATAAAGTAAAAGCACCAAAGAAGTCCAAACATTTTGACTGTTAGAGCCATCACTCTCCTTCTTGTGTCTCTTTCATCCGAGGTCACTTGTACAAACTCGGCCTCCTCTGGGCACACGTGTGGGCACTGACGGCCTCCACCAGGCAGTCTGTGCCTCTGATCTGCATGAAGGAAAAGGAGGCTTGTAAAGAGACTCCACTAACCTGTGAAGATAGCAAAGGCGAGTAAATGAGCGCAGAAACCAGGTGTTTATGAGATGCCGCCATTCGAGTCTTTGTCCTCTCGCACAGCCCACAATTATAGCACGGCGTAATAACAGTGCATTGTGGGAAATCAAAGGCTACGCTCCCCGTGGCTTTCTTCCCCCTGTGTTTGTTTGTTTCTTCTCTTGTTTTCTGTACAGAAAATGCAAGGCGCCTAATTAAGTCTTGGGGGGGGGGGGGGTGAGGCGTCTTAGTTGGCCAACTGTGAGCGGCTATCACAAACTCAACTTCGATGTTTAATTTATGGGTGCTCTATTATTTATGGATGCCGTGATGTGTGTGTGTGTGTGTGGGGGTGTGTGGGGGTGTGTATGTGTGAGAGAGAGAGTGTGTGGCTTTATCCAACCTTTGGGGCTGCACAGTGTTTGTGAGTTCACCACAAAGAAAGAACATTAAGAAAAATGAAAAATAAAGAGGAAATGTGAGCGCAGAGCCAGATGAAACCAGGTAGGGTTAATGTAAACGTGGCGTGGCCGTCAGTTATCTCTGCCGCCATGTATCCTCTTCCATGCTCTGTTACTGAATTATACATACCCTGCATAACATTATATACTTCCTACAGAATTCCACTCACATACGCAGCCTTCAAATTCATGCACTTAACATAATCCTTCTCAGGAGGCTGTCCTAAATTTAAAGGTAACACCTGTACATGTAACCCAGTTTATAGGCTTAAAGCTGCAACTCCCTTCCATACACTTTAGGAGCCAAAATGGGGCTTAGTTTGCACATTTTCCTTTCATTTTCTTGATTATTTTGTTCATTTTTGTGTTTTTTTTTTTTACCTGCATTGTTTGTTTTTGTAAATTTTTTTTGCATCTTTATTTATTTTGGGAATCATTTTGCTTGATTTTCTAAATGTTGGTGATTGTTTTGCTCATCTTCTATTGAGTGGTGATCAATTTCTTAATTTAGTATATTATTTTGTTAATTTTTGTGATTATTTTGCTCTTTGTTGTCCTTTGCAGTGATTGTTTTGTTCATTTTTGTCCATCTCGCTGATTGTGTTGTTCATTTTTATTTATGTTGTTGAGTATTTTGTGAATCATTATTTATTGTGACGAATATGGTGCTCAATTCTAACCATTTTGGTGATTGTTTTGGCTAATGTTTAAAATTAATTTGTTGACAATTTTGTTGTTCATTTTAGTGATTACTTTATTATTGTCAATGTCAAATCCAGTGATTTTTTAATTAAATTTTGTCACTTTTGATGATTATTTTAGTAATGTTTGTCCATTACTGTGATATTTTTGCTCATTTGTGCCCAGTTTAATGTGTATGATTATTCATTTTCATAATTTTTGTTCAGTTTCTTCATTATTTTGCTTGTCTGTGAAGATTCTCAGTCATCCAGGTCATAGTATCCAAGGCGTGTGGTTTTTTCTTCCATCGACTGGACTGGAAATTTGGTTGAATTATATAAAACAAACTCTGGGCTGAAACTACACATTTTAGGGATTTCATTTATTCATTTCCATGGCTGATTTCCTGGTGTGCACCTGTTTGACCAAACCTGCTACTTCCCAGACACTCTTTCGCCTAGGGCACTGTTGTACATCCACACAGTTTTATCTCCATTCCAGGACCATTGTCACCAGCACAGCAAAGCACAAAGCGAGAAAATAGACCTGATTATGCAAAACTACCCACTGCCACCACTCGCACTTAGCTGCTCAGACCAAAGACTATTCAGACTAAGGTAATGTGAAATCAACACTGTCTATAAGAGGAAACTCTCTGCGATGTCACTCTTAAGTTAAATGAAGAATAGTTTGGAAGCTCAAACGAGGAGACTCTGGGCATCGCCATGTCGGCATCCATCTAGTCCAACAATGGATTTAGGGTGGAGTGTGAAGCCACCAGCCGTGCAGTGTGTGGATCATCTAAATTGGCAAGTTATATAAAATTCACCCCATGGACAGTATTCATAGAGGTGGTTAATAAACCATAGAGACCGAAACCATTGTTTGCACCGGGCTGTAAACATGTTTATTGAACATTTTAACATGGGACTCAGTGGGTATTGACTCGGTTTTGGATTCAACTGCCAGTGGACACTTAAAATAATGAAGCCTGTGCGTAATTTCCTGTCCAGTCACTGTCATCCCTGCCTTACACACCCCTAGTCAGCCACACATTTAAATCCTAGCCATCTTCTTTCACCTGCAAATTCAAAAAATAATCTACACTTCCCCAAACCTCCAGAATTATCCTGAATATATGACAATAATATATCAAACTCCAAAGCATATTTCTTCTATACTCTACTTTTGTTACAGTTTTCTTTTGCCATTCTCTGCTAGGGGGGTTTGAGATCTCGGGGGCTAACTCATATAGTCCCAGAGCATTTCTTGAGCAGAGTCGCTACCAAAATATCAACGCATGTAAGCTCTTATAAAGAAATTTAATTCAGAAGGGAACGTCCTGCTGAAACTGCAGTTTGTGACGCTCCAGCATTAGGCTCCTAGTTCATCCCTGGAAGTGCTTGGAAAATTATTTTTGAATTTTTGGACATGGCAACTGGGTAAATTGACAGCGGGTCAGGAAGATGACATCATATCCAGTTCTCTATATACTGGACACCTACTCTATTGATAAAACACATGTGACACAGACACTAATCACTCTTCATGTCAGTCTTGTTTCTGAACTGTGCCTCCAAAAACCCAGCCACCTGTAATTGGCCAGCTTCACTCGTAACAATCCAGTGGTGACTCATAATATTCAGCTCATTTCTCATCTGCAGCCTCAACATTCACGAGATGAGGATATGCTGATAAGTGCAGGATAAGACAACAGATGGTTTTATTGTCATCTAGGAAATGTTAATCTGAGATCCCCAAAACAGTCTACAGATGACGTGTAAGAAAATCACTTAAACACCAACCCTGAACTTATGCAGGCTTTAATGTTCATCTATAAAAACAATTATCAAACACCTTTTTCCATAAATTAGAGTGATAAACACCGGGCAATCTTCCATTTTCCTCCCTGTTTCCTGCGTTTTATAGAAGTTTTACAGTGTTTTTCTCACCGTGATGTGACTCTGCCTGGTCTTATGATGCAAGTTGTCTAAATTAGATGCTATCTCCTCCTACAACACGTCTCAAACAGGGCAGCCTACTTCTAGCAGCCATAAAATCAAAGCACTCAGAATGGCTGCTTTTGTTGTCAACAGCATGTTCATATATGACGTCCAGTTCCAGGAAGCATTCAGGAGGCTGATTATTGGTCTTTTTCTGTGTTTACTGGCAGTATTAAACACTACAGTGTGCTCACAGGGATGAATTTGCACCATTGTTGTGTTAAAAGCTTAATAATAAAGGTTGTGTTTCCGGCGCTGTGTTCTGTTCTGAAATGCCACTGGTTTGGATTGTCAAGTAGAGCCACAGGACGTGAGGAGCATTTGCTGTTTCTGTTGGGCAGCAGACACTATGTTCCGGCAGCTGCTCACTGCTGTGTGTCATCACACCCGTTGTGCTGGGATCGCCCTCCTGATGGGTTCATACATTTCACCCCAATAATACGCTCACTGGGAAGGCATCTTGCTGAAAACACCCACACATGACAACTGACATGAGTGGCTTTTGTGAAACGTGATTTGGCCTTGTTTACATCTGCTGTGTATAAATGAATATTTTGTTCACGACTTCTTTCTCATTGCACATTAGTGCTGAAGACATCCAAACTGTAAGAATATGTGTGGAATGATGTAGTAAAAGAAAAAGTTAAACACCCCAGAACATGTTTTATGTTGTAGATTGTCCAAAGTAGCCACATTTAGCACCGATGACAGCTTTGCAATCACAGAATAGAATAGAGTAGATTTTTATTGTCCACCATATTGTCTTTAGCTCACCCACAAACAAGACACACTAAACATGTACTAAGTAAAATACAGTGCTAAAATCTGAGCACAGCCAGACAACGTATGAAATGCAAGTAAAACACAAATACTAAAGGTGCAGTTCACGTGTTTATCTGTGGAGTGGTCACTTGGTGGGGTTTAGGATACTAATAGCATTTGGGGAAAAAGGACCCTTAGCCAGATGAACTCGGTAGTGCACCCCAGAGTCCAGGTGAGTTAAACTGTGGCATTTCTTGTCTCTTAATGTGCTTTACACCATCAGTTGTCATGTGGAAGAATGAGGGATAGTCAGTAGACCTACTGGTGGCACGACAACTGCTGTACAAGTGTGACACATTTTTTAGGGCTGAGTGACCTTCATTTTTTCAAGTTCAGGCAGGATGCTCTTGTCTGATCTTAGAAATGTGTTTATAGGTGTTACAGTTCTGCCTGATCTGCCCTGGTATATTCCCTCTGTCACTCCATGCTTCTGTCTGCGATCCATCCCAGAGT
>JAQQAE010009168.1:0-14764 GCA_029823295.1 Pseudamia nigra
CAAAGGTGCGCTGCTCCTTTGGCAGTTGGGGGAAAGTGTGTGTGGGTGTGTGGGGGGGGGATACAATGGGAAGGAGAGTAAAAAAAACATAGTTTCAGGAATTAGACTCCATAAGAAGCAAAATTACGGTCACGTAGAAAAAAAACCTCATGTGCACAGTTAGCAGACAAGTTGCCACGCAAACGTTCACTGACAAAGCAATAAGTATCAGAGTGTCTTGGGTGTGAGTGCAAGTGTAAATAATGGCCGCTGGATGCATTGTGTCTTATCAGTCCTGATAGGGAAGTTAAGGATCCTCTCTCAAAAACATATAAGAGTTCACTTTGACCACACATCAGAGTGTTGATGTAAGTGGGGGACGGGTGGAAGCAGGGACTTCATTCACTAAACAGTGTCTCCTCCAAGGTTGCAGGCTGCTCCAAAGCCAGCAAAGGGAGTTGAAAAACTAAAACAAAAGATAAGACAGTCGCACTTTCAGAGGCAGAAAGAATTGAATCTCCTCAGTTACTCCAATTATGTATTTTTGGTACCGGACCTCAGAAGACCACCTATGAAGAGACCCCAGCACTTCTGTGTTGTAACCCACTCTTCGATTTAACTCAGAAATCGTCCCATGTTGCGCTGCCAGTGCCCTTCTCAAAGCTTTGCTGGGCTTTGAACAGCTCTCTGTATCTTCTTAATCAATACACCGGGAAAACACCCAAGCCAACAGCAGAAATCCTGTTATCATGGTTCCAAATAGATAAATGTCCATCACATCCTCAGTGGACAGCGCCTGAAAAACACATAACTCTCCGGGCGTCCCACGGATCCTCACATGACCGGCAGCCGCTGTCCCTCGAGGACCCTCAGGTCCGCCAGACCGCCAGACCCGCTTTCCTGTACGAGACAGCGCGTCAATTGCATCGAGGTCCAGCTGGTCAATTCCATGTTGCTTTTGGGTTTAGGCAGAGGCTCTGTCAGGGGACGAAGCAAACACACAGACAAGACAGAGCAAGCAGGGAAAGCTGGGACGGGAGCAAGATAGAAATGCGTCCACACTCTCTGAAAGCTGGAGGAGAGAAGGCTCATCATCATCAAGGCTCATCTACATCGCAAGGCATCAGTTGTGCAGTGGAATCTTTCACATACAATGATAAATTGAATGGTTAATATGATAGAATACAGATCAATCCAACACCGTGAAATGAATGTAATAGTTGAGTAGCTAATGTTCAAAACAGCTTACACAAACTGGAACTCCTCTGACACGCTCATTTTACACAACAGCTGGATACGATCTGAACCCATTTTCAGTGTATTGGTCTAACTTTCAAGTAGGTACCAAAACATTTAGGCTAATGCAAACTTGTAAAAAATGCAAAAGGCCAAGATAAGAACACAATGTTGGAGTAGGAAAAAGCCAACCACCAATTTAACAACCAATGCTAGTCAATAACTGTTGAGGTTGAAGTAATAAAATAATCTGGAATACTGAATGTGAAACTGAAATTGACCATCAAGCACATCTTCTGAGATATTTTTCTCTCACTAACAGTAACTCCAGAGGACAAGCCTGATATTAGCCATAAACTTTCATCAGAGCCACGTTCTGCCAACATCAGTGCTTTGGAAAACATCGTTTGGCATCCATTAATCAGCCAGTTATTGCAAAAAAAAATGTGACTGTCATTGACTAAAATTTCACTGAGGTCCTCATTCCCGATCAGTTGATGGAAGCATGCCAAGTTTCTCTTCTGGTGCAATTTATAAAGATTGCTTCAAATAGGGTGGTAATGTTAACGCAACACACACCCACACACACTTGAAGCCTTTAAGATTCACACTGGAGATCACATAAGAAATCAAGTCAGAGTGCAGCAAATGTATGGGTACTGTAAGTGCATGTGTGTGCAGAGGCCTGGATTCATGTCAACATCAATGTCTCACTAATCACAATGAAAGCACCGAGAGGCAAGAAGGACTGTCAGTAATTCATGGGTTGGCTAATGTTACACAGAGGGAGCATCCAACGACAGGACCAAGAACCTCTGACACCATCATGGTTCATTCAACGCTGTCAATAAACCAGATACTGGAAGCTCTGCAACACTGCACTACATGATATCGACTGAACAGGGCTGTGATGTTTGTCATATGCTCATTGATTCAAACACATGAACCAAATAGCCTCCTGAACAGTGCAATTAAAAACAAAAATAGGAAAACCTCAAATCCTATATTTTACTTTTTGTTAACTGTTTTCTGTCTTACATGAAAAGAAAAGCATTTTGTGCACCATAGTGTGATAATACAATTCACAAAATTGAAAAAAGAAGGAAATCAGGCCCACTTTAACATTACAGTACAGTATCCAAACATTACAGTAAAAGGTTTTATACTGTTTATTTATCCAAAGAGAATTTCTAAAACCCATAAAAGAACATTTAATCTTTCAGTGCACAAAAGCCGTAGAGCTCTTGACAGAGCGTATTTAAAGACTATAAAAACCTTCTCTGACTTTTGTAGAGTATGTAAAATCTGAAACCACTTGATGCCAGGTCTTCTGAATAGAATTTGTTTAATTAAATGTGAAGCAAATTGAATTTAGACTTAATCTGAAACCTCATGGCTATAACTAACTCACCATATGAGTGTGTGTGTGTGTTAACTGCTTCTGGTAAAACGTTTAACCCCTGTGTGAGCGTCTCCACCTGGGTCTGCAGAAGCCTGAACAGCAGCAGAATCACTTTAAAGGAAAAATGAAATATAGTGGTGCTACTGAGTCTGCTGGCCGAGCTACGTGGAGGCCTGGTTGAACTGAAACACAAATGTTCACTATGTGACAGCACGGCAACGCACTGGCTATCTCTGGTGGATTTTTCCTAAATAAGTAAGTCATCCAGACCTCAGCTTTCCATTGGACTCATCCAGGAGAATACAGCAGCCAAAACCCTGCAAAATTCCACACACACACACACACACCCTTATACTAAATATGCATGGATCCACAGAATACTCCCAGAGCACACAGATGAGCAGACACACGCAACGCCATAAACGAGGACAAGGGGTGGAGTGGGGAGGGGAGTTGAAGCCTTTGGTTAAAAAGCAGGATCTCAAGAACACCTGCACACACACACGCACACACACACCCTCTCCAGCTGCTGGCTTTGTGAATGCTTGACAGGCAACGCTATGTGGAAACCAGCCAGTCGAATGTGAATCAGCAGTGACTAACAGTTTAAACCTGCATTTTCAGAGCTAATCGCCTGCATGCTTATTGTAAATGTCTGAACACATGTGGGTGGACGCGTATATGTTCCATATCCCTGTGTGAGTCTGCATCTGTGCCCACATGCTGCCACTATATGAGCTTTGCCCATCAGGCCCAATTGTGACAGACTGGGCCTTTAATTGCCTTGCACCAAATTTGATATTGTTTAAGCCGACAGCACCCTGATGAGCAGAATGAAAGTGAGACAACGATGTACTTGTCACTTCCTCCGATCGGACTTGACAAGAGCACAACTCTTGTTTGATTGCTACGTAAGACAATGCAATGAGATGCTAATCACATACAAAGGCTTGAGCTTTGAATATGTGCCAAAATGTATGAGTGGGTCTGCCTCCTTGTGGGTGCACAGAAGTGTGTGCATAAGTGTGTGTGCTAGTAATGGCAACTCTAATCAGCAGCGAGATTGGAAGAGGCATGTGGCAATAAAGCCCAACAAAATGCCTGCCAGTCCCTATTAAGACCAAGCACCTCCAAAAACCTGGCTGATGACACACACATGCACACACTCCTTCTGGGTGGACATCTCACCAAGGTCAGAGCTACATCTGAGAAATGAGCGCCAATAGCTACCCCCTCTTCCATTTATGCAACTTGCCCACATCAATGCCTGCAGCCCTTTAAGGAATACAAAGATTGAGTTGTGAAGCTTGACTTTACCGTTTCTGTCCTCCCAAGTGATTTAGTCACAACCTCTGACCCCAGTAAGTGCAGCCCATTACGCACAGGTCATGATTTACAAGCTAAAATTAGAGGTGGCCGCCATGTGCTGCGGCCATTATCAACATAAATGCATGACAGAGTCAACCACAACCGAGCTCCCTCACGAGAGTCGTCAATTCATATCGTACTGAAGGATCGATTATTCAACGTGCCATAGAAATGACTGATATGCAGCTGACAGAGCAGAATTCATCTTCTTATAGCTTTTACCCTGTATGTGTGATAAATAGTGTCTGCACTGCTTTACTATTTCTGTCAAAATGTTTTGAAAACCAATACTGATGGCCCATGTCATTGTATACTGAATTTGATCATTCTGTTTCTTCAATATAAATCTGTAAAGGAGGCTTTAAGGGTTAATTAAACTTGGGATTATAAACTTTTTGCTTCCTTTTTCATGAACATAACCACTAGCAGAGTAAAATGCATTCTTTTCCAGTTCCAACGCTGTAACAGCAGCCCGTAGTACAGATGCTATCAAAGCCACTGGCACGACAGTCAGTCAGAAAGCATCGACCGAGCTCCTGGCAATATGGACGAGCAGTCTGAAATCCTATTGTCTCTGCACAGTGGAAAAAAAACTCCAAGCATTTGTTGGTGTGGACAGATAAAGTGATTGTGATTTAGATTTTTTTTCACTGAAGTGGGACCTTTCTAGTATCATCCACTCATTTCCTGTGTGAGGCTCAGAGCCTGAGTTTTGCGCTTTTGGCAGCTGATATAAGTTTGAGCTGAGGAGCTGTGATTATTAGTCTCACAGTGCCAGAACACTCGCAAGCTCACAATGGCAATGAAATACAGAGCAGCACCTGGTGTGTGGCCTGCGCCGAGGAAGACATGAATATAGACGAAGAAAAATGATCACATTTGTCAATATATCCACAAGTGTTTTATATTCCAGACAGATTCCAACATGGTAAAAAGCTTCATCTGTATTCAAAGAGATAAAATGACCCCCAGAGTCCATTAAAATGAAATAGGTCTGATTATGATCCAACAAGTGTATGTTCAAGTTTTATGTGAAAAGAAAACTTCCACACGGGGACAACGGGCACTGTGGGGATGTATGCATGATTGTGTGTGCTGTATGAAACATCTGTTTACATAAGCGGGAGGATGTGATGGTAAAGCACTGGCTTGGGCCCTGGCCTTTTCACAGCAGGATTCAGGAGAGAGGAGGATTTATCCCAATATTTATCTCATAAAAAAGTAAAGCCAAACAAATCCCTCCTGCTGAGGCACCCGCTGATAAAAACCTACAATGTTCCGGGGCCGTTTACTGGACCCCTTTTACCACCTATTGCTGCTTTTCTCAACACATACTCGTAAGCAAGCCAACTTTGCCGTCCACTGAGATTCCCAATCAGGCTGGAAAAATGCTGAGACTGGAATAAAATCCAGCAGTAAATGTGCTATCCAGGTGTTAATAAAGTTGATCCACTATGCATCAGTCCAGAGTAAGTTACCAGGATTGGTCAAAGCTACAATCAGTATTTTACATGAAAAAGGATTAAATTATTAAAGGCATTGTGAAACATGCCATATGATGTTTTGATGATGGGGACACGTTCAAAGTTCTTGGGTTTTGTCAGGATGACTGACTTTCATTTCTTAAAATAATGACAAACTGTCTTTTCTCTGTACTTAAGTGAGCATTTCTTGCCATAATATGGATTTGTATGGTAGTTGTAGTAGCACTAATAGAGCTATTAACACCCCTTTGAACTGAAAGCATTCTGAGTGACTACCATCAAAGCTAAATGTGGCTACTTTGGAAAATCTAAAATATAAACAGTGTTCTTGGTTGTTTAACACGACATAATTCCACAAATGTTCTTTCACAGTTTGGATGTTTCCAGAATAAATGCACTATGTCGAAAATCTCCAAACACTCAGAGAAGTATCTGGCTCTTTCTTTTAACTGGGCTGTTAGCAACTGGTTAAAAGAACCAGCTATGTCTCCAACAAAAACACATACAGTACAAACAAGCAAAAACCTGGAGGAAAAAAGGAAACTAGGATTACATTTGCCAGGTGATGTCAAGCACAACTCCAAATGAATGCTAATGTTGATCTGTGTCATCTCAATGTGCAAACAGGCACCTGTTTTCCAGCTAGTAATTTTCTGTGCCTGTCCTGTGCCTGATTGTCACATTTGTTAGATTTTCAGAAAATATGTGAAACACTGTTTACAGCTGCTTTGGTATTGTATTCATAATTACATGGTAAAATTCTAGTTTTTAAGCTGTGTTGCACAAAGAAAGGAGAACATTCCATGATGTGTTGAAGTCAAAATAAGTACACAGCAAAACAGTGGGAGATAAAATATGGTAAACTGATGACAAGAAGTGCGACCTCTGATAGGAGAGACAGAAAGAGTCAGGACAAACTGACATCTTTGGCTAGATATTGCTTTTATGGCCCTGTTTTATATCTCAGCTATCATTAAACCTTATTAAACACAGAGACCTTTCGTTGCAACAAAAGCAAGTACATGAACTTAACACATTCAAGATATCACAGATGGAGAAAAGGAGAATCCACTAAAAGTAGTCTTAAGATTTCCCTTTGTAGCTTCATAGTGTAGGCAGTGACATTAAACAACATGTAATTTAACTCATCACAAAAGACTAACTGGTATGAGTCAATATGCCTCCCCTGAGCAGAGCCCGAGTCCTTACGGGGGAGTGCACTGACTCTCAGATTTTGCATGGGCCTCTGAAAACAAGGGTATTGAATAAGGTAAAGCAAGTAAACCTTCAGCCGGTCTCTGCATAGTCTATTATCTTATAGACTCATTCAAGGTCAGAGTTAGTGCAATCTTTCTTCTTCTTTTCTTCCAGTGGAATATCCAGTGTCAGGGATATCCTGTTTCATTAGCTTTCCTCTCACTGCTGCTGCCGTCTGTACAGCAAAATGTAGCCAGCTCAGGATCTGAGCCGCAGCTGAAATAGCAAATAGCTAAAGAACCCCACATGGGTGGAGGATTATTGACAGAGAAGAAGGTAATATATGCGGGTGTGGATCAATTCATACATCTACTTCTGTGTGTGTCTGTGAGATTGTATGCAGGACCAGGCATGCATCACATCTATATTCCCACTGGGTACCTGTTCTAATGTGCTGGCACACTTTTATGCACTCTGTGTGTGTGTGTGTGTGTGTATATATATATTTATACTGCATGTATGTATGTATGCGTGTGTGGGTGTGTGCACACGTGTGTCAGTGCACGCAGGTGACAATGCCAGCTTGTGCTCCCTGCATTATCTTGTTATGTGTCTCCCAGACTGCAGGAGGTCTCTGTCCCTAATGGTTACAGTGTTCATTCTGGTGGGGCAGACAGAGGGCAAGAGGAGGGCAAGAGGAGGGCTGCCCCCCCCCCCCTTCCGTGGTAACTGCTAGGCCTCGGGGGGCCCATTGCCGTGCTCTGTGTCCCACTCAGACTGCAGCTCCATCCCGCAGGGACAAATACACAGTGGAGTGAAACAGCCAAACAAATGAGATCACCTCCTACTACTGACAATGTGGACCTCAACCTTCCCTCACTCCAGTTATTAACCTTGCCTTACTTTGCTAATCCTACTTCTGTTTTAAGAGTCAAACAGCCCAAATTACACATTTACAGTCTCTCACCTATCTCGAGTGGCATTGTATCAACGCTGAAGGCTTTCACTTTGCAGTATTAATCTTTGAGCTGTATCGCTACTGCCTTAACAGACCAAACATAAAAAGTATGTCATCTGTGGTACCCATTAGAATTCAAAAGAAACTAATTCATAGAGCAGACAATGGACCTTTGTCTCTGTGAAGTATCTTGAGTATTATAAATCACCCAAAAAAATGACCCAATTCAACCAATACTATCTAGTTCTGTGATATGATGATATATACTGTCTCGTGTTTCATTATGTATCTCAAATCACAATATTTACGACAATAGTTTCCGTCAGTTGGATGATGCATCAAATTCTCCCACGCAGAACAGATGCAGTCAGGAAAATAGCACAGAATGGTTAATTCTGAACAGGATGGGGACAGTGTAAAGTGCTCACACCTAGAAGAGGCATAAAATCTGTCATACAAATTTGGTTGTGCCATGAAAAGGCTAAATAAGTACAGTAGATAGAACTAAATAAGTTTATTGTAACAGACAGCTGTGACAGTTTTCATTTGACAATGTCCACAACGAGAGAAAAATAATCAAATGCAAGTCAACTCCAAGAATTAATCATAATCTAAGAAATAAGCCTTTTACGCTTCATTTTGTATCAACTAATTATTACATATTGTATATGAGATTTCAGTCACATATGTCTCATTTGTCAGAATGAGAAAATATGAGCTCTTTTATTTGTTTGTCTAACCTTTATAACAACGGCCAGCCTTGTGGGCAGATTGTGATGACTGAGCAGAGATGGACAAACAGTCGTCAGCCTGCCTGTCAGTCTGAGATGAAATAACTCATCCTGCTATTCTTGAGAGGGCATCTGTGGTCCTTAAGACATACAGCAGGTGACAGACGTTTGCAGACATGCACACGGTGGACTCGACCTGTTTAGTCCGGCATAATGAAGCCCATAATCACATCCTTGGACACTGAGACACAAAGGCGTTATATCAAGATGGATTATCCCTGTTGCACTCCATACACATGCTACGGAAGGCTTGCATGCATGCAAAGGCGCATTATGAGTCCACGCAAGCAGAAAGCAACAACCTCAGACCACAAGATGACAAAGAGCGAGAAAATAAAGGAGAATTCATTGAAATTTCAGCATGAATACACAGAAAAGGGATCCTTATTGGCAAAATAATAACTTGACTTGATCAAGGAGTCACAAAGAGTGAAAGGAAGAAAAAAAAGAAACCCACACCCTGTGAGCGGCTCCGGCTGAGGTCATCTTTATTAATAAACCATCTGACAACAAACACACTCGCATCAAGGCTCTTGCCCTCCCTCCATCTCCCTCCCCTTACTTAGCTCCTTGAGAAATGGCAATTGCCAGACTGACACAGTGGGGGAGTTGTCTGTAACCACACACACATACACACACACATATAGAGTGCAGGATGGCCTAGAGACAGCGTGTCAGTGATCTGTCAGAGGGTAACAGTGCGGAGCAGGTGTGTGTGTGTGTGAGGGGGTGTGTATTTGTGTGTGTGTTTGTGGGGTGGAAGCAACAGAGGAAGGCCAGACAAGCAGGAAGTTTGCCCTGTACAAGTAACACACTCAGACACACACAGACACACACTAAGAAACATGCCCCGGCTCATTTGTTCCCACTGACAGGAGAGGAGAGGGATGGTTCACTACAAGATATGCCTAAGGGACGAGCAGAGGGATGTGTGTGTGTATGTGAGAGAAACACTCAAAGAAAACGAGACGTGGATAAGAGCTAAAATTCACATCAAAACCTAAGCCTCTATCTGCTTCTTTATGTGGAAGTCTGAAGTTAAATTATCCAGTGTTTACATCTGAGTTTCACTGTTGCTGTGGTGTTGGTTATGATGGAGAGTCACCGAGGCTGAGCTCTGAAGGGCTTATGATGAACCTGACCTGGGATCAGCGTGATGAAGTGCCCTCCAGGAAGTAACTCAGCTCACACTCTTGTAAGCGACTTTGAGCAACAGCATCAGAGGAGGTGAATTTTATCATGTTCAAACTGCACTGACAAGATTTAGTTTGGTGGGAGGGGGCCCATTTGTAGTTTCTGAGAGAGGTGAACTCTGTCATTGGGATTCACAGGAAGTAAGTCTGATGGAAGAAATTGGCTATTAGCTGATTATTTCAGTGGCATTGGTAATCCAAATCGCTGTCTTTAAAAGCCCCCCCCATGCTTTGCGAAGTAACAACAATCTCTAGGCTAGAGCTACAGTGTTGTGCAAAGGTTTTAGGCACCTTGGATTTGTTGTCTTGCCTTATCCTATCTTATATATGCATGCACAAAAATACATATATTTTATGCAATATCGGTATAGGAGTAGGGGTAGCCAATATCCACCTTTGATTTGTTGTGTTTGTATGGTTGTAAATAGAGTACAAAAAATATGTGCACAGTACAAACACATCAAAATCAGAACTACAGTACATTATGTCAACAGGCCAAAATACACACTTAGTATGACAGCCCAGACAATATTAATATGTGCTGAGTTTAAGCCATTATATCTAATATTTTCTGTCCCAAATCGTTAAAAAATGCCATGTGCAAAAGAGAGGGAACACTTAAAACTTCTGCACAGTACTGTATATGATGTAAATGGCAATATTTCACAAAAACACGGGCATATGGTGTTTTCATTTTTGAGTAATCAGCCCCCCCTCTACTTGCAAATGATATACTAAAACAACAGATTTGATTAGACCAATCCAAATTAGCTAAGCGACCCGGAAAGCTTTGTGTTTTGGTTATTCTATATATGAAAAACTGGAAAAGAAAAAAACACTGATTTGGGGCAAATCTCCATCTTCAGGACATTTGAACTATAATGACCAGAGCACATCTTTTTAATTACGTGAGAACTAGCTCTACTTTGTGGATGTGAAAGCTCCCCCAGATCACGATGCTGACCAAAGAGCCAGTTCTGAGGCAGAATGGGTGCAGGTCGGAGAAGACTGAGGGCGGCACATGCACGCCTCACGGTAAGAAGGTTCTTTGTTTGATCCCCTTTCTGTTTGTGATCATTGCTCAGTTCACATATACAGTGACAACAACTATTGGACCCACCACAGGAAATCAAACAGACCTACAAACACAAAAGAAAAAAAAAACAAGCATCATATGGAAGAAGTAAAAGATGAGGTGCATGACACCAGATCCAACACCAGCTAAAAAACACTAGCATCAAGTACAGGGGGACCCAGCACACATGGATTATGACAACAGGACATGTTAGTTTGCCAACAAAATTACAATTTAAAAGCAGAACTAAGCAGATCAAGTGTATACTGTACAATATAATAAAAACATGGTTTGAACTTTCAGATTGAGTGGTCCTTGATTAATCTGGGCGTGTCCAGTTGTACTTCTATGCCTCTGAGCTTTCATACTGGTAAAATAATATGTACAAGCAACAGAGCAGTCATCAACAATAATTGTTTGCTGGTGAAACGTGAGTGACAAATCATGACAAAGGGCTGTCATATGCATGTTTCTCCACAAAACATCAGCGGTCAGATCAGGTTATACATAAACCTTCCAGCCAAGCCAGTGACATATGGTAAAATGGTAGCAGCTGTGAAAAACCTCCTGTACCAGCACCCAGAAAAAGAGCGTCAAGTTATCAGCCAGACTGAACAGCATTATAACAGAATGATTAGACACACACCAGCCCTGAATAGATCAAGGTCACAGTCTGTATTAGTGGAAAATGTCAGACTGAATAAATGTGCCTTGAAGTGGCACAATGAAGTCATTATTGATTGGTCTTTTGTGATATATTATAATGTATTTACCTGTGGTTGGTGTCAGAGTAAAGTGGCAACAAAATAAACCCATTTTCTCTATTAAGTTATTAATTGTATTGTGATACATTTTTCAGCTACGTCCCCCCAGCCCTACGTTGACAACATTTAGCTTTCTGTAAGAGATATCTTTTCAAACTAGTGCGATTGTCAACAGTATTTTAACAACATGCTATACTCCTCTAGCCATCTCAAATATAGTGTGGTTGCTGTAGGCCAAACATCAGCCGCCGCTTCTTGTGATGCATCACGTTCCAGAGGATTCTTCACAGTGCTGACTTACATCACACTCTTTACAGCAGCAAAGCCCAAGAAAAACAAATAAATGCTTTATGAACAGCATGTATGTTTAATAACTGATGTGTTGTCTCATAGAGAATGTTGTAACAGAGTAGACAGCAAAGGTTGCTGCAGATTATCACATTAAAGTCTCACGGTACACACATTTATGTATGTTCTGTGACGAGACGGATGTTGGGTCATGCCGTGTCTTGAAGAAAACTCAAGAAAAGAGCATGTGACATTTCACCCTCAGCGGATCGCCTCACTCTGTAAATGCAGAACAGCTGGTAATTTTCAGCATTTTCTCTGGTCAGGCTGCATTTAACATCTGGTTTAAAAGCTATTTCTTTTTCCACCTCAACGATGCTGCTTTATGGTATTTGTGCTTCTTTTGGATGCTGATCAGCCAGACATATTGTCTTCAGCTAAATTTGACACACACAGCTAAGCTTGGCTCGTTGAAGTCCTGGGACATCCCAGAACACTATTCTGACTGTTTTGGACCCTTTTTATGAAACATCCTCTAGGTAATAAAGACTTGAAATGTCTTTGTGAACTTAAAAGGCTGAGTTAGGCTTGCATGCATTTTTGATGTATATAAAGATGTAAATGTAATGACTGTTCAAAAATAGAGGAGAAACAATGGCAGACATTTACATTCAGTACACTGTTCTGCAGCATACTAAATGGTAAACAACTGGCAGCTCAAACACCATGACCAACAAGGATTATATCACCTAGTCATGAGATCACAGCAGGCCTGAAGCCAATCGCTAGATGCGCTTTAAAGTGTCAGAGCCGATGGAGATGAAATTAAACTCCCCACCCAGTCCCTCGTCTCACTTACATTTTATCCATTTCCAATGTGAGTCTTACTGGAATCAATGGAGCTATAATGGACAAGGAGAGACCTTGTTAAAGTGTAATGCTACCTGTTTAATGCAGCTTCTATTGCTGCGGGTAAAATGTTCGCCTTATAATTTCCAAGGAATGGAGAAGGCGATGGAAAGGTTTGGGATGGGATGTAGAAATTGGGTTTGAATTGCAGCACTTAATTTGAGCTTCAGAACTGAAATTTTGAGAGCTTAAAAAATTGTGAAACTTGTGCTTTGTAGAGTCATGGTACAAAACTCTCTGAAGCCTCTTTTACTCCACTATGTGACATGTAAATGCTTCAATAAAGGGCTTACAAACGAGATTTTTTTAAGGTGGGTGAGCAGATGCTTGAGGCAAGTTTCACTGCAGTTTTACAGGCTGACAGCCCAGGAGCTGTTGAGAAAAATCATTACTTCACCTACATTAAATCACAGATGGAGACTCAATAAAATCAGCTTGATATTATTCCAACCAAGATATAAAGATCGGTTTTAGGGCCCTAATTTATTCATACAAACTGTCATGCAGCTTTGTCACTACGAAGGTTTTTTTGAACTTTCCATCAACCATCCACAAATTGCAGGCCACTTTGAATCATATCAACATAAACAAACCTGCCTCTAAATAAATGTGGTGCTCACTGGTAGCCGACACATGCTGTCAGTCCTTGAATCAAAAGCTCAGCAGTCAATTTGGGATGGAAAAAAATGTCACTTCACTGGTAAATGAAAGCCACATCTGCACATAACCAAAACCAGTGGTGGGCCTACTGTTTAGACACGCTGGCAGCATGCAAATACAAATTGGTATGCTTAAAAGGATGAGTCGAATTCAAGACACATCTACCACTCTTTGTAATCACATGATGTGGAAATTAGGGCACATACTGAGGCTTTCAAACCTGAGCCAAATTTGTAATAGGTATTAGAACAGATTTGCAAAACCTTCAAAAACACTCCCAAACATTTCAATCAACAAATCATATAAGAAACTCTAATTAGACAGAGTACACAATGCTGAACTCTACAAAGCCGTGGCAAGAGTGAAAACACATTTTCTGGCCCTTTAAATCAAGGTTAGAGGAAAGAACTAGGCCATTTTGTTGCAGCAATGGAAAAACAATAGCGGCAGGGTGTCTGGGTGGTGAGCTGGAAGGGGAAAATGACAGCAGCAGAAAGAAATCAAATAAAGACTGACAATAAATGAAGTGCAGAGGAGGCCTGTGGTCACAACGCAAAAGTCAGGGAGCTGCTGACAATGACAACTGCAAACTCAGCCTCTGTTTGTTTTATCTGCAGTAGTTGGTGCTTTCTTCCTCTGGCCTATCTCACTTTTTCTGCATCTCTTTAGTAAGATTTTCTCAATCTCTTTTTCCATTTATTTCAGCTCTCTTTTTTGTTGCTTTTTTCTAACTTTTTTCCAGTCCTTTTACTTTTCTGATTTATACCTGTTGGACTGCCTCTTTGCCTCCTTGTCACTCCCTTCGAGCTATTCACTGCCTGGAGCCATTAAGTTACTCTCGTCATAAGTGACATAAAGTTTTTGGGAAACATGTTTTAATTCTACTTCTACATGTCATAAAAGTTGCTAATACTATGAAGTGCAAACATACCCATTAGACTTAATTAACAAAAAGACCACAAGCAAAGAAACAGCTAGTATGCAGTTGTCGAAAGTTGAAAACTAATCAGCTAATTTCTAAGGCCTTTACATAGTATAGAATTATAGTAAATAAATTATAATTAGTCTGGAAGTTATTGGAGCCACTTCTTGACCGTTAGTCATGCTATTAAACTTCTTTTGTTAGCTCCTTAACATAGAATGTGCTGGTTAATTGACTGCCCTGGAGACTATTTGTGTGTCCGTGTTAATGGTTTCTTGGCAGTTAATTAGCAAGCTAAGCTAACTGTCTTAGCCTCAAACAAAAATTAAGTGCATACTGTAAATATGTTGTGTCAATTTAAAGATGATTTCTCAGGTCAGGTTTGTAGTAAAGATAGTAAAAAGATTCCATCTGGCTTCATGTGAAATGGTTTAGTGAGCTGCATTTTCATCAAAATGGATGTCATTTTGGGCGACACGGTGGTGCAGTGGGTAGCACTCGTGCCTCACAGCTAGAAGGTCCTGGGTTCGATCCCAAC
>JAQQAE010009169.1:0-14764 GCA_029823295.1 Pseudamia nigra
CCTTGTTAAGATCCAACAGTGCAAAATGTACATTCTGGCAATTTTTCAACTGGTCTTAAAATTTTGATCAGGAGTGTCTATTAACTGAACATAAAAAATAAAACAGGTGTCTCTCTTTCACATTATTTGACAATAAAATATTCATGGCATTTCTTTGGTGAAATTAGACTCCAATATATTTCGCAACACATACCATACAACACTTGTACTGCAATAAAGACGTTAAATGAGTACTTCTTTTTCGCAAATATATTCCCGTTGGAGTAAAGATTGCGTATACTTCTAACACCTATGCCTGTGCTGGTCGTGTCCAACTCCTCGAGGTCAGGAGGGTTAAGATCACCAATCAAAGAATGCTGATTGAGCCCTTGAGATGAGACATGCAAAGAGCCTCCAGAGATCCAATCAAGCGTTCACAGGCAGAATACTCTGCTTTCACTAACCTGCTCACATTGGGATTCAATCAGGTGCTTTGTGGGAGATGGGAAGCCCTCTCATGTCAAGGTTAGAGATGGTGAAAGAGAGCGAGATGGATGCATTAGAGCAGCTCTTTAAAGGTGTTAACTCCGGCGAAACAAGCAGCAGCCGAATCTTCCTTTTTGAGCGACACTCAAATTGGCTGCTGTGTTATCCTGCAGTAAAGTCGCATCAAAGTTTGTCCCGTGGGCTGATTGACTGCAGAGAGCTGCATTTGAAAATTGTCAACGTGTCACTTTTCCCCTCCTCCTCCTTCTCCCTACCCTGTCCAATCTCTTTCAGACAGTCTGGTAAGCTGGACAGATTGGCGGCCCCTTAATTCCCATTATTCTATGCATTTTCAAACAGCCACACAAATACTGCTGCTGAATTTCAACCCAAACATGGCCATGCCTGCTGCCTGCTACTATTGATTTCCAACTTTTTTTTTCAGTTTGCTTTGTTGTGTGGACTCAGGCAAAAAGCATCAAGGGCAACCAAAAACATGTTAGGGGTTTCCATGACAACGAGCACGAGGACGGCAATTTTTCTTCAGGCTGTGTGTGCTGGGGGGAAAAAAGGGCAGGTTGTGATGGAGAGGTAAATCCCTGCTGTGCTCGGATGAGAATTGTTCAAATTTAACTTATTGTTTTACAGAACAGTCACACTCACAGTCCTGCCCACACAGTCCTGATAACCCGAAAACTTACTGGCGCTAAAGGAGCTTCAGACGAGCTTCCCCTTGACAATACGAGACAGATGAGAAATTTTTCACCTGCTAATACAAGGGCTTCTACTTGATATCACTGCAATTTCATCCAGACTGATGCAAATACAAACATAAGGGAAGGATGATTACAAATCACACATTTCAGAATCAGGTCAGAATACGCTTGGATGTGTGACGAGTGATGAGTGGTTTGGATGGAGTGGTTACTGGGGGTCCAACACAATGTTGTAATTAACACGTCCTTCTCCGGTACGTAATGGTATCAGTGGCGCTGAGTCACTGAAATGACTCATGCTCTAATGCGTCCGTCTCACTCTCTTCCACTATTTCTACTGTAACTTTGACATGAGATGGCTTCTCTTCTCCCACAAAGCACAGATTGGTCCAACGCAGTGCTGTAATCAACACAATGTTCTTTTATGTAATGGCATCAGTGGCATTTTTGAATGAAAACCCATGAATCAGACACTGTAATGGTAATAAGTTCTAGTTCACAAAAATCTCCTCCTGCCATTATGTTCAGTTGATTCTCTTCACACATTAATGTCTTAAGTCATGACATGAGTTTGTCTAGTTATTATATATGTTTTGGTCTCTAGTTTTGTATTTAAGTCTTTAAGAACAGTCATCACTCTGCTTGAATTTGGATGTTGGTCATGAATATGTGGCTGTTTTTTCCCTTTGTCTGTTTGCAACATCACGCAAAAAGTTTAATGACGGATTTTGATTAAATTTTCAGGATAGCTTGGAAAATATGCAAGGAAATATTGACTTGATTTTGGGGTGATTCAGATCACATTCTGGATCTGGGAAATTTTTAAGGTATTCGTCACTATTGCTAGATGGGGCCAATTTCAGGACCTAAATAATTGTTCATTGCGTATTGAGTGGGTGTAGGTGGAGTTCAGTCTGACAGGTTTTCACGGATTGTGTCTCCATCAGTGTTTCACAGTGTGCATAAAACTGCAACACAAAAGAGGATGGCAGTTTTTTAAACGAACACTGACAGCATAAAATCCTCCGAGCTCCTCATCCGGTCGATTCTTCCGTCCTGTCCCCTCGTGTTCTGACATCGAATCCAGCACAACTCATGACTCCGTCCCTCTGACCCGCACATATGACATGCATCAAACTCTCCCACACGCTGCTTGATGTAAGGTCTGTAAATGCGAGGTCAGTGTCTTAACGATCCAAAGTGTGCTTTTATTTCTGAAGCTTCCCTTTCAAACCAGTTTGTGCTGATATGCAGAGAACAACCAACTCTGATGTGAAACGAGCTTCCTATCCTAGTCTTAACTGTGTGTATTTGACAAATAAGATATTTTTAAACCAAAAATTTAATAAACAATCATAGAAATTCCTCTAAAATATAAAACAATCAGAATTACACTGCATTATGTGCTTCTGTGTTCCTGAAATTTAAAACACGTTTCCATACAAATACTTCCTGCGCTGTGATGTTGTTCTGTTTTTTTGGTAAATGTGTCCTCAACCTCATGAAATTTTATCTTATCATAGAGTTTGAGGAAAAACAAGAAAACATTAGGCAATCCCACAAATCAATGGGTACTAACAAAATAAGGGAAAATGCAGAATAATAAAAATAAGGGGAAATTTGTTTGTACATGGTTTCTTGCAAAAGGTTCTACCATGCAACAAAATTTTGATCCAAATGCCAGCAATATTCTGGATCTGATGACCTAGATTGCTCAAATTCATAGGGCTGATTGGAAATGTTCTACTCTAACGTAACAGACCTGCAACTAACAAATCAAACTGTACCGGTAGCTGAAACCCAGATGATTCAGTACGGTGCCAGCAGATTCGACGTGCCATCTTCAATATTTACTAAGCTAGCAGAAAAAATTTTGTGAATAACTATTGAACTGATAATGGTATGTGATTCCAAAAACTAATGGTAGGATTTCGTGGTCAAAGAATCCAAAAACGAGGGTCCAGTTCATTTAAGGATATTACTTTTGGGTGCAAAAACAATGAGCCTCGGTTCAAATGATAATGGTAGGTTTTCACTATCAAGAGAAACTGAGCTGCCTTGGCCTTGTAATGCCTTGTAATTTGACATATTACAATCTCATAAAAACAAATGCTGCTGACCAAAAACTTACAGTTTTAAAAGCTGAACAGTGCAAAAGTCAATGAATCATGACTAGAGAAGCATCGGCTTCTTCCTACTCCCATTCAGGCACAACAGCTGTTTTTTTCCCCTATGTTTTATATTTGTTTGTGTATGAAATAAACTAAACAAAGTTAAAAAAAAACTAAACTAAATTTCAATAGATTTAAATTACACATAGACTATTATGGATATAAATGACCCTGTTTTTGATCTGGATTTATATGGGCTACATTTCACAATAGGTGGTTTAAAAAATACAATTTTAGGAAAGCGTGGGCATTTCAATGATCTTTTAAAACAGAGCAATGTAAACAGTAAAAACAGCTTGAGACTTATTCTTAGGCTCTCTACAAGGCTAAGGCCTAGGCTACCATTATTCAATACCAGCTGGGAATTTGATTGGACAAGATGCATTCAATGAGTGTTGACTATCTTTAGCTTTCAGCCTGCAGCGTTGTTCCAGTCTGGTAGATTTAAAATGATTTCAACTGCAGAAATATACTGTACAGTAGTAGAATTATCAGATCTGTGTTCACCAGCCACTTTATTAGGTACACCTGGCTACTACCGGGTTGAACTCCTTCAGGCTTCAGAACTGCCTTACATTTTCATGGCATAGGTTCAACAAGGTGCCGGAAACATTCCTCAAAGATTTTGGTCCATATTGACATGATAGCATCAGAAAGTTTGTGCAGATTTGTTGCAGAAACTGTCCTGTTTCCACACATCCCAAAGGTACGTGACTGGATTGAGGTCTGGTCAGTGTGGATGACAGCGGAGTACGGTGAACTCACAGGTTTGAGATGATTTCACCTTTGTGACATGGTGCATTATTTTGCTGGAAGTAGCCATCAGAATATGGTGCACTGTTGTCATAAAGGGATGGATATGGACAGCAACAATATTCAGGTAGACTGTTGTGTTTAAACAAGGCTCAGTTGGTGCCATGTGTGCCAATACACCAACCACTGGCCTGAACTGTTGATAAAAATTAGGATGGATCCATAATTCTGACCCTACCCACTGAATGTTGCAGCAGAAATTGAGCCTCGATAGGACAATAGAAGATTGGACTATTTTGGTGAGCTTGTGTAGTGTCTGTTTTCAGTTCTGCTGCAGCCCATCTATTTCAAGACTCAATGTGTTGAATTCAGAGAAGCATACATTGGTTGTTCTCTTCTCAAATTAGTCTGACCATTCTCCTCTAGCCTCTGGCATAACAAAGAATTTTCACCCAGACAAATGCCACTAACTGGATATTTTCTCTTTTGCAGACTCTTTGCTTTAAATCCTAGCACTGGTTGTGTGTGAAGATTCCAGTAGGTCAGCAGTTTATGACATACTCAGCTCAGCCTCTCTGGTATCAACAACCATGTCATTTTC
This sequence comes from Pseudamia nigra, assembly GCA_029823295.1. Classification (NCBI taxonomy): domain Eukaryota; kingdom Metazoa; phylum Chordata; class Actinopteri; order Kurtiformes; family Apogonidae; genus Pseudamia; species Pseudamia nigra. Next base: position 4,707 of record JAQQAE010009169.1, read on the forward strand.
AAAGTCACTTAAATCACCTTACAGTACACTGATCAACTAAAGAAATGGAAGTGTATTCCAATAATGCTTTACATGTACAAAATGTGCAGAACATGCACGGTGTGTGACAAACAACAGAAATGATTTCCATCTTCTGGATCAGAATGCAGTCAATAACATGTGCTGTATGTCCACCATGTGCTGCAATTAATGCTGCTAATCTTTGTCGCATTAAAACCACTACATGACAGATTTCATGTTGTGGTCTGGGCTGCCGCTCCTCCTGTAAAGCATTTTGAAGCTGAATAACAGTGTTTGGGATGGAGATATGGGCTCGAACATGCTGTTCCAGATTATCCCATAAGTGTTCCATGGGCGACATATTGGATGTGGTGAGAATGCTGGCCAGGGAAGTGTACCGGCATTATTCAGTCTTAAGAATTCAGTTATGACGCTCACTGTATGCGAATGTGTGTTGATTGATTGATTGTTTGACACTTTATTGATCCCACAAAAAGGGGAAATTCACATTGTCTTGCTGCAATGTCAAATCACAAAGATTTGCGGCGAGGTGTGGCATGATGGCAAATCATGAAATTCATTTTTTTTGTTTGCGGTATAGGCCTCATACTCAAATAAATTCCTAATTGTTAGCACCAGTGCAACTTTAGTCAAAACACACTACACCTGCATTAATCTGACCATGTGTTCACAAGTGTTCGTGGTCGTGTTTAGGTGCAAACGCATGTTCTATTGTATGACCATAACTATGCAGATGACACCCAGATCTACGTGTCACTGACGGCAGGGGAACATGGGCCTGTATATTCACTCTGTCACTGCATCAAACAGATTAGTGTGTGGATGCAAGACAACTTCCTCCAGCCAAATGCAGACAAAACTGAAGTTTCTGTCTTTGGCCTAAAGAAACAAAGAGAAAGTGTGATCAGTCACCTTGAGTCTGCCTCTAAAACCCAAAAACCAGGTTAGAAATCTAGGAGTAATCATGGACTCAGACCTGAACCTAAACAGCCATGTTAAATCAATAACATCAGCAGCTTTTTACCATCTGAAAAACATTGCCAAAATCAAAGGTATAGTGTCTGAACCAGACTTGGAGAGACTGATCCATACATTTGTCTCCAGTAGATTAGACGACTGTAACGGCCTGCTCACTGGCCTCTCTAAACCAGCTGCAGTACATCCAGAACGCTGCTGCTCCAGTCCCGACCAGAACCAGGAAATACGACCACATTAGTCCAGTGCTCAGGTCTCTGCACCGGCTTCCTGTCGCTCAGAGAATAGAGTTTAAAACAGCTCTGCTTGTGGACAAGTCCTTTCATGGTTTAGCACCAAAATACATCTGACATGTTAGAGCCATATGAACCACCTTGGACCTTAAGAACCTCAGGGACCGGTCTCCTGCTGGTTCCCAGAGCCAGGACTAAACATAGTGAGGCTGCGTTTCAGTTTTAAGCAGCTAAAACCTGGAACAGACCAAAAGATGTGACACAGGCCTCGACTCTGACAATGTTCAAATCCAGGCTGAACACAGTTCTGTTTACCTGTGCATATGACACCTGAAAGCATATTTTCTGCACTCTTGGCTTTTAACGTTATAAATTAATTCATTTTAGGTTTTATGTGTTGATTTTATGTCTTCTTTGCTCTAACTGTAAAGCACTTTGAATTGCCTTGTGTATGAATTGTGCTCTATAAATAAACTTGCCTTGCCTATGACCTAAAACCCATCCTTTAGAATGTGTACCGCTGTTGTAGACTTGGTATGACGATTAGTGACCTCCCTAATATATGTAGAAAAAGTTGTGTTTCTTTTGTTGTTCAGTATATTAATGAATAATCATGTAAAAATAAGTACCACCATATTTTCACAATCTTTTTGAATTAAGTGGTTACATATACAGAAGGAGTGGTTTGCCATTCAGAGTGTGCAAAGAAGATCAGGGCAGACTACTACTTCTTTTTCCTTCACAGTTTTATAGTGAGTGACGTTCAGCATTAAAGTAGCGTTAAAGTACATTACCATCACCTACTGTGCCAGAGTTAATATACCCTTCAGTTTAAAAAAAATGTCAGTCCCATTTGGACACCAACTCCGGAAAATGATCCATCGTTAAATTTTCTTTGCATCTGTCAGAGTTGTTTAAGTAGTCATTGTGTAATTTAACGCAAGTCAGAACATTCACCAGGTAGTAATATTGAGGAAATCTCAGGAGTAATATGCAGTGGGAGAATGATGAGAGTCGCCACCATGCCAGATGCAAAATACCAGCAGGGAGTGAGGACAGTCTGAAGTGTAGTGTCATATCATCAGGCCAAGAAGTGGAGAGAAATGAAGGAGGAAGCCAACGAATCACAGAATAGGTGTCACTGCTCTGCAAATCCATTTTGTCTAGTATTGCAAATTTCAGCCATTACCAAAGTAATTAATGTATCAGAGTCAGTGTAGGCTTTCACTGTGATGATATTTTTGTGCAACATAGTTTCATCTCACATCAATCAGTGGTGGGAAGAGTAAACAGAAGCAACATTCAAGTGAAAGTACTGGGCCTCACGCAGCAACATCCTCCTAAATTTCTGTTATTTTCTCTTATTATTTCATTAAGAGAAAAAATAAGGGGAATCAACTCCAGATGCACCAAACCTCGGTGCCATCCAAATCTGCACTCAGGCGTGCTGAATGCTGAATCTCACCTGATCATAAATAGAATGCGCATGGCCATTTGTTTGTAATTTGCATAAGTGACACCCACTAAAAATCTTAAAAAGGCAGGTGTTGTGCCATGTGCAAACAGCTGACTACGTGTCAGTTTATGGACTACGTCTTCATAAGGGTTTACAGTCATTTTTCAACCTCCCTGAATTATTGATGGAACTCAGAAATGAACTGAGGTGTACAGTAGCAGTAAACTCCCCAACAGTCCAACCGAATCACACACAAAATAGCTGTTCATTAGAAAGTAACTTCTAACATGGAATTTATTATGTTATTTTGACACCTCCTTGAAATTGCCACCTAGGAACTATGTTGTTGGGGGCAATTCGCCCCTGGTAGGGTCTCCCAAAGCAAATTGATCCTAGGTGACAGGTGAGACTAAGAGTGATTCAGAAGACCCTTATGATGAAGAACTTCCTGTGGGCCCCCCACGTGCAGGAAGTGTTGTAAGGGTCCAGTGCAGTGTAGTTTGGGTGGCAGCTGAAGGCGGGGGCCTGGGTGGTCCAATCCCCGGTCTGGGCTTTTCTGCTTATGCTGACCCTGACTCAGATAAGTGGAAGATGATCTATGGATGTTAGGTTGAACAGCGTATTTATCCTACGTTTTCATTCACCCTAGGGCAGTAACGTCAGATGATTTTCACCTGGGTGACTGTGGTCACATGATTTTTATTGTGTGGCTGCTGTCTGAGTTACGTACGTGTGTCCTCGTGTAGCTTCAAGCTGCTCACTGATGCCATTAAAGGTACAGTTTAATGTGTTTCCCTGCTAACATCCCTGGTTCTTTCAACAGGCATGTGTTGGGGTGGGTTTTACCCGGTTTTAGTGTTTGTGTATTAAATCAAGGATGACGACGTATAGCCCCACCATATGTCACAGGCTCGGTGACCATGACACACCAGCAAGTGAATAAAACATGGAAAAGGTTTGTTTAAGTTGGCAATCCTCGGATTCACAGAATTCTTTGTTGCTTCTTCCTTGCTGCCATCACTGACTGTATGTAAGGCATAAGGTGAGTCATTTGCATGTAGTCATTATTGAGTGTAATGGTTGTGAATAAATATCACTAAGGGGTAATTTCCAAGGGAATGCTTATGGTCAAAAACATTTTATAGTCAGCTGGGAATTTTTCCCCTCTCAAAAAATGCCTTTTTTTTTTCATTACCTCTTTGACTGTTATCAGTGATGGAGGGAGACGGTGTCTTCACCCGACAAGGCTTCCATGTCCCAGGAATGGTTCGACCAAAAAATAGTTCCTAGCTGCATTATTAATTTTTTTAGGAATCTTGTTAATGAATCACTAATTTTTCACAGATTTTTTTATAGGCTCCCCTCCATGATACATTTTTTTAATTTTATGAGATGATGTACAGCTGGAAATAAGAGAAGAAAACGTCAAGTTGCCATGTGTCATTGTACTTTTACATATTTTAATGAGAATTTTTTTTTCAGTATATCAGTTAAAACACACCGGGCATTAGTGATGGTGTTACAAAAAAAGTTCAATAGTACTTGCATGCAGTACATGTTTACCACTGGGATTTGCTTATTGTGAAATTTGTTCCTCATTTTGTTCATTTTCTTTATTCACCTGATAATTTTGACAATTTTTGCTCAGTTAGTTGCTTATTCTGTTGATTTTATCCTGTTTTGTTGATATTGCTTTAATTTACTTGCTTATGTTGGATATTTTTGTTAATTTACCTCAATTTTTAGTTCATGTTTCTTAATTTTACGTGATTAGCACATTTTTAGTACAATTTTTGCTCATTTTGGTGATTTGTCTGTTCATTTTTTGAATTTGCTTGATTATTTTGTTCATCTTTGCTCATTTTTGTTTTGTTGATTACTCCTACTTCTCTATAAACAAGGATGGGTGTTGTTTCTGTGCATAAAAATTACTCATAACTAGTGAGGTGTAGCCCAACGTAACTATGTATATTTCCTTCATATGAAATGTAACTGAGTAAGAATAAAAAGTACTCTGAAAATTGGCTAATCTCAGAAGTCCATTTTTTAAATTTATATACACAAAGTAAATATACTCGATTACTACCGGTACATGCATCTGATACAAACATAATGTGGTGACTATTTATGAAACAAAAAGTTAAACTCATTACAAAGAAGTTTGAGGAATTAACACATTATGGTATGGAATTACGTAACGATACAATGTGAATGCCCATAAGAGCTGCAAAGTTATTATATTCTCTGATTTTACTATTTATAGGTAAGCGTTTGGGTAAGATGAACATTTTTGTTTTATTCACTATTCTGACAACATTTCTCCCAAATTCCAATATAAAATATTGTCATTTTGAGCATTTATTTGCAGAACATGACACATGGTCAAAATAAGAAGATGCAGTGTTTTCAGACTCAAGTAATGCAAAGAAAACACGTTCATATTCATTTTTAAGCACCACAATACTGATATTTAACCTAGAAAGTGTTCTGAAATCAGTATTTGTTGAAACAACCCTGATTTGCTGACTTTTCATTGTTAAATAAGACTTGGTTTCAGGTGATAGTCTGGTCAGTAGCTCATTAAGTCGAATGAGGCTTTTGTTGCAATGGAACAGCTTTCATACAAGCAGAGATGTTGATTTCAGAAAAATGTTGTAGCGATCGCTTCAATTTTTCCTGCACACAAAAATAATCACTAATGCCCCCTTGAACATGAACTTCCTATCTCTGGAATGAAAGTATGATTTCCGTCCACTGTTATAACCCTACTGCTAGGAGGTCATTAGCCAGTGCATTCATGCACAAATCACGTACAAAATAGTGGGATTGTTCTGCTTAGTGAACTGTAATTAGGAAGAAATTAAACACTGGGCTCTTTCAAACCAATTATTGGCTTCCTGTGGTTTGAATCAGTGATAAACCTGGAACATTTACTACTTGGTGAACAGTAAACTAATCAAGTTGCATTAGTAAACCCAAGTGTGAATGTGGGAGCTGATTAGACATTTTTTGGACCAGGGTAGTGAAGAAATCCTTATTTGTTAAAATTTTAGGAGACAGTATAACTTTGACTCCCTCAGCAGTCTGCATGCGGCTGCTGATTATGCTCCGCTGTGCTTCAGTCTTCAAAGCGCTGCACCTGGATACTGGAGTCATTTCAGCTCAGCGTTGCAGAACATGCTCTCTTGTTAGGTTGACTCAAGGTTAGACCACATTCCCAGCACAACTGAACTATTCCACAATTCTCTCCTAACAGGACGTAGAGAGCTTCGTTTAAATTGTGTTGGTACAGCTATTCTTCACTTAATACAGTGTTCTTAACATTTGCCCAAAAGAATTGTTCCAAGAAAAACAACCCTAGTCCACACAGTTAAAAAAGTAAGTCTAAAAAACAACACTTTCCTTCTTTTTGCTTCACTTTCAGTAAGCAGAGAGCCTTTCTTCTTGTTTAAATCCATTGAGGAGTTTGTGGTTTACCAAATGAGGCAAAATCCATCATTACAAATATTATTATTGCTTGCATATGTCTGGGGTTACATAATCAAGTCTTACGAGGAGGGCTGGCTAGCTTAACTCGGAGCCACCCCCCATAATTTAAATCCTGTCCGGACCCTATGTGTTTGTTTGCAAATCACGCCCACATCCTCCAAATATGTGCATATGAGTGTTTACAGTATAATGATTAAGTTGATGTGCAATGGAAGGCAGTGAAATTTGCAGAGAGAAGGAATGGGAGGAGAACGGGACCCGTTAATAACGACTAATTGACTTGGGTAAAGTTAGATATTCACAGATTTGATATTGTGCCATCAATAGCACATGAATGACAAGTTATTAAAAGACAAATCATACCTGTGTTTTATCTTAGGGAGGTAGACGACAAGCTACGATTCTAGTTTCACTGAAATCAGCTGTATGAATTATATGAATCAATGGAAAGACAAGTGTGTGGGGATCATCTACAATGTGCAACAACAGAAAAGAGACAAAGATGGTGATGCAATTCAAGTTCTCATTTTAAAAATAGAAAATTGTGAACACCTGCTCTCTGCCTGTCCAGCCTCCACGTCTCCAATCAGACAAATCAACAAACTAGGAGACTGGGAAGCACATCCTAAAATATCCCTGCTAAGGTTAAAACCAGTCATCTTTAAAGGTCAACAAAAAGCATCCTAAAAAATGCTCCTGCCCAGTTTAGTAAAACCAGCATCCAATTAACTAGCAGCAAGACTCAGATGGAAAACCCCAAACCTATAAAAGTGGAAAAATTCCCTTGTTCAGGCAGACAGTTGTTGACTGTTGCCTCATTTATTCTCACATATGTTATAATATATTTGCTTTTAAACCCATTTCAGTGACTCTTGTATTCTTGATTCAAATTTGGGTCCAGATTGCTAGAAAAATTCCACGACACCACAAATTATTAATAAATTCACAATGATGCATTGTATGGACATGGAAAGTACAATGTATATGTATCACCTGCTCCTAATGATACTACAACTCTTAGTTAAGGAAAAAAAGACTTTTCTTCACTTTGAACACGGTGCCACACACTTGTCTTTCTGTCGGACAGTTGATTTCTACCTGACTACGATCAGACACAGGCATCACTGTCTCTTAACAACTTGCCGTTTATGAGCTACTGATCGTGAAATGACAAATCTGTAACTGTTCGTTCACCCAAGTGAGTTTGGCACAGAAGCATCATCCCAAATACTTATGAATCTGACACCTCACAGTCCCTCCACTGACTACATTCATGAAAACGTTCATATACTGTACACAGTGATCCTTATCGGCTCAGAATTATAACAAATACCAGTGGGGAATGACATGAAAGCCCCATCGATTCCGCCTGTATGTGATTTAAGACCACATATGGAAGTTAAAATGATTTGTGCCATTCACATTGCCAAGGAAAAGACAGGCAGGGCCACATTCAGGCAAAAAAGAAAGCAAAAATCAGATTTGAGCCACTTGCGTCTGCAGTATGAACCTAGCCCATGTGATTAGGTGCAGGATCTGGCAGAGATACGTATGCTACTGAGAAAATCAAGAGCACAGTTAGAGCTTATTAAACATAAAAGTGGTGTTAAGAAGAGACAAGAAAAGGGAACATTAGCAGACAACAGAGCAAAAATAGATTAACTTGGCCTTTCAACAAACACTCACTGGAATGTGCTGATAACTGATCTACTGAAACCATCAGAGGGATTTGGACGCGACAGATATTATCAAGGATTTTACACAGTACAAGGCTTGCCAGATGAGATTCATATGACCAATAACTTCCAAACAGGTGAGCACAAGCGGGAGCAGTCGTTCCATATCTAATGGCGAGTATGATGCCATGGAGTGAATGCATATGGTGTTTTTCGCCTGTGTGTAAAGTGGAAAATGGTTTATGAGTCAGGTGTGTTGAAAATGATTAAAGCAATGGCCTGTCTTGTTGTGAATGAGTGGATTATTCTGATGGTTTTAATTACTGACACTGACATTCTGGGAACTAGACCCAGCATTACTACTAACATGTTAAAGCAGAGTTGTTTTTAGTGTAGATCTTATGGTTGAAATGAAATGAAACTGATTTCTGTGCAGTAAAATCAGCATTTCAGAGGGCTCCTACTCACTTTGCTTTTGTTAAATAATGCAGCTTCCTCTGTCTCTACATCACTGGCCTTGTAAAATATTATGCATTTGGGAGATTAAAACAAACTGCTCTGTTCAGGTCATTTCAGCACCACAGTGAAATGAGGCAGCTGGTTCTGAAGCTCTTTGACCTGTACTTTTCCAACAGAATGGCTTAAATAAGCCTCTTAAATGGAAAATCCAACACTCTGTTGGCGGTGCCCGTCTCACCAACCAGCTACAACAGTACAAGAATCATCGTTAAGGACCTGTCATAATAGGCTGCACTGCGGCCAGTCATGACCACCTCACACTACTGACACGTCCTCATGCCTCAAGGATGTTTTCCTATTGCTCCCGAAACAACATGCAGGCAAGAAACACATGGACAAAAATACTTAAATGCCGATAGAAAGCCTCTCTTCTGAGTTATGGGACCTTACACCTAAGATGTTTGCCAGCTGAAAAGACAATTTTACAAGTTAAGAAACTCACACTTTGTGCACAAATACAATATCAGGTTGTTTAGTGCGAACTTCAGTTCCCAGCTTACATGATGTATATCACGACAATAAATGGCTGCTATCTCTGCAAGTTTAACCTCATTATTTGACAATACAGTAGGAAAAGAGGTGAAGACGTCCACATGGCTTCCTCCTCTCAATGGTCCCGAGGCAGTTGTTTTGGACCACATCAGATTAAAAACCTCTGGCACCACGAGGTGGAATTAAAGGCGACGTCTGACAGAACATTCAAACGGAGGAGCCATGCATCACACTTCCAAATAACAGGGAAGGGCTTGAAGCATGTATTTGAAGCCACTCATTGCAGAAAGAGTGAAGCTGCAGATGTATTATGATTGCTATGACAAAGTAAAGTCTTATTTACTGCTATTTTATATTTCTTATTTTATTCTTCCTAGCTTGATGTCCTCACTGTCTAATCTTATATTTTTTACCATTGTATGTCATCCCACACTTTGCACATAAAAGCAGCAACATACTTGTCCTCATGCCTAAATGACAGAATTTGGAATCATCCCCCACCCCCCAAAAAATGAAAAAAAATGCTATGTATATGTCAGGGCTGTCAAAATTAATGTGTTAATCCAGATTAATTAATTTGCACAAATTTTAACGCAATTAACGTATGGGCAATGCACAGTTGAAAATGGTGCAGTGCCACCGGAAATTGTGGGGGCGCTCTAGTGCAGTACAGCTCATGTGGCGGAAGAATAGAAGAAGAAAAAGAACAGAACGCAGCATAAACACGGAATTATTAACAGAAATGGCTCAACTTTTTGAGGAGAGTCTGTGCCATACACTGTATATTAGTGTCATCTTGGAGCCACAAACAGGAAGTAACCATATTTGGACGAACGGCAGCAGGGCTAATGAAGCGTTCATGCCAGGAGACTCATGGGAAGCTAATACTAGCCGCTACCTTACTGATGCAGTATGAGTTGTTCGTGTAAACACTTACCCACAGCTGTAGGCGAGCGTATCTCATGTGCAACTATGAACATATGGAATAAATAGAAGATACAAACGTCCGAATTAGTCCGACTTCACTAGCGAGCTGTTACTATAGCGACATGCCAATCAAATCCCAGCACCGCAGTCGCTTGTTGGATTTTTGCCCTAATATCTTAATAACGCAGCAAAAAGTTAAAGATGGACCAGATCACTTCTTAGAGGGCCTCAGTAAGTCTAACTCAGACAAACTGACTGACACAATTGCTA
>JAQQAE010009171.1:0-14762 GCA_029823295.1 Pseudamia nigra
TCTAATGTTTATCAGTACATTACAGAAAATAATGAACTTTATCACAATATGCTAATTTTTTGAGAAGGACCTGTAAAGTAAAAATGCCCCCCACTCACTGAGCTGTGGCCAAATGTAACTGAGTAGAAGTACATGATTTTCATCACTAAATGTAACTGAGTTAGAGTAAATGTATCCTGCTAAACAACTACTCTCAGAAGTACATTAACTTCTGAAAAGTAAATATCCTTGAGTACTATTGTACACACCTGCTTGTATTTGACATGATTATGAATGTGTGTAGCAACCAATATGTAATAATCTTGGCCATTTTAAATGTAATAAAGTTGTGTTGCAATGTTGTGTTGCATAATAACATTTTGCTCATAACGTAAAAAGTTATTACGTTATTGGCCAAGTGTTAAAAAATACTTTGAAAATGTAATGCCAGCAGCTGGTAGTGTAATAATACATAAATAGGACTGCATAAAATACATTTTTACAGTTTTTGTGCAGTTTGCTCAGCAAAAATAGGTCTAGTAGATTACATAGTCACCTCATTCTTTCATCAAGGCTAAGTACTATGCAGCACTCTCTCCTTAATTATGGTTCTAAGACCCAATTTGAGAATTATCTGTTTATTTCTTTGCTTAGACATGCCAACCAATAACATAATAATGTATGACATTACTGGCAAAATGTTATTACGTTATTGACTCAAAAACTTTATTACATCATTGGTTAACTTATTGCATTTAAAATTATTGTGTAATTGGCTTTATTGCATCTAAAATGATTATGTCAATGGCTTTATTATATTTAAAATAATTACGTCATTGGCTTTATTATATTTAAAATGATTACGTTATTAGCAAGTATTATGTTATTAGCTGTTATTACATTATTGGTTACTGTAGTGCGTCATGTACAAAGTAATATCAAGTGTCTGACAGATGCCCTAGACAGCGGTAATAAACTAAAGCAAACAGATGGCACTGAATAAATAAATGCACCTAATCTTCTTTAAGGTCTAGGTATTGTTTTTCTTTTAATATGATCTGGTATTCTAGTGGGATTTGTTTGACTTTTCGGTGTTGTTATGCTATGATTATGCTCATCCCATTGTCTTTGTTACAGGATGACTCTTATAAGAACTACTCAGTCATTGGCCTGCTGGACATCTATGGCTTCGAGGTTTTCCAGAACAACAGGTACAGTTAGGAATCTGCGCGTTCATACCCAAGCTGTCGTGAATGTAATTTTTAACCATAGGGTCAAATAAGAAAATCCTGAACCATTAAGAAGTGATTTAACCAAGAATGGTAGCAACATAAAATCTAAAGGTACAGGAAGCAATTCATATCACAATAAACATAATTATCAAGATATAAGACTACATCACAGTGTTATTGTTGCCCAGTTCTAATTTGTTGCTTTACAAATTTGCATGTTGATGGATTATTATTTGCTGAGAATCTCACGTCCACTTCATCTGCATGTGAGTCGTCGTCCACGCTGTCGTCTGTGTCCATATTCCTGTTGTGTCAGTACGATAGCTCGATAACAGCTGAACCAGTTTAACTGCTACTGAGCTGTGGTTATCGGTCACTTAAACATCTCCATCCTGTCAACATTTTGGTTGTGTGACAGTCCTCTTTTTTTGATAAGGGAGGCTACTGCTTGTAATGAAAATTGACATTTTGAAAGCGGCTGAATCAACTTGCTTGAAACTTGACATTGCTATTGACCACTTGAACGTTTACAACCTGTCACCTTTTCGGATAGGTGGTGTCATCGCTTTTCGATAGGGGGCGCTACTGCTTGTAACAAAAGACACAATAGCTCAAATGTGTTTGAACCGATTTACCTGAAGCTTGACATGTTTATTGACTGACATAATGTCTCCCTCCTGACAAATTTTGGGTTGGGTGGTGCTACTACTCCTGGGAAAGGCAACGCTCACGCTCGTAAAGAAAAGATGGGATAACTTGAAAGTCACTGAATTAATTTTTATTTATTTATGTATTTAACCTTTATATAACCAGGAGAAAAACTCATTGAGATTAAAAATCTCTTTTTCAAGAATGCTCTGGCCAAGATGGCAGCAGCCAACAGTTTCAGACAAACAAAACAGTCATACACAAATATCATGATACAAAATGTATAGTCCATATGCATCAAAGGCCATAACAATATAAGCAACAACTATTTCCCAGAATCAGCCATATTGGTAAATTAATCAAGGCATCTGCAGCCAGATGTGTTTGCTTACAGTTCTTTCAACTTTCTCTTAAAAGTGTCCAATGAAATCAGTTCATTGAATTTCAACTCTTTTTGTAACTCGTTCCAGTCAGAAGGAGTAGCAAATTTAAACACCTTTTTCCTGTTCAGTTCTGACCCTTGGGACAGAAAGCAAGTAAATATCCTGGGAACAAAGATTATAAGTTCCTGATAGTGATAGAAAAAAGAAAAACAGAAATCACCAGAAAACAGAGGAAAAACAAACGTTAACATATAGTCTCAACATATAAAACGCATAGACAAAGCTAAATAGTGACTACATATAAAATAGTGACACTTAAAGAACTGTGCATTTTTAAAACCTTGTTTTTTTGTATGTTTGTTTGTCGGTTTCAGTTTCGAGCAGTTCTGCATCAACTACTGTAACGAGAAGCTGCAGCAGCTCTTCATCGAGCTCACCCTGAAGTCGGAGCAGGAGGAGTACGAGGCTGAAGGCATCACGGTCGGTTCCTCACCCTCACTGTCCTCTCTGTCCTCACCATCCTCTTTGTCCTCGACTCCTTACTCCCTCAGACTCTCTCACATTTTACTCAACGACTTCGCACTAAGAGCTCTTACCTTGATTATGGTTTGAGTTGTGCTTATTTAATTTCTCCTCCCGCTCTTTCATGGAGGCTTTCATCTAAAGTAATTCCCAGTAAGAGCATCTATATTTAGAAGATGCCTTAACATTAAGAATTTACCCTGGTACTGTCGATGCTATACTTTTTATTTATGTGCTTATAATTTTAAATGATGCTACTTAAGAAAATTACCTGCCGAAACAGTTTGCAATCAGAGAATCATTTAATAATGTTCTCCTTAGCTGCAGCCCTTTGTCTCTGTATTCATTTGATTTATATTGATTTGTTTCACTTTTCTGCAACAACTGCGTCTTTGTGTTGTGTCTGATATAAATGCACAGAGGCAAACAGGTTGTGGGAGAAATGGGTTCACCTCTCAAAGAGCCCATTATCGTCAGACATCACGGTCGTGGGCTGTGATTTCTGTCGTATCTGTGGAAATGATATGGCCGCTTGCGCTCACACGACCCCACGCCGCCGCTCACTGCCTGCAGGGCGTCAAGTTCATGTGTGTGCACACGTAAGTGGGTGAGCAGCGTGTGTGAAGGCCAGGATTCCTGACATTCTGCACATGGCTGAATTTAGAGTTGTTTAAAAAAAAAAGATATCCTTGCAATATGAGAACAATCTACAAAGAGTGTTGTTTAATGTTGTGATGATGGTATGAGCTGGGAAAAGTAAACAGATACTGAAGGTTGCATATTTGCTCTGAAGGCTGGTGTACACTGGGATTTTAGAAATGTGTGCACATGTAGTGTAGTACACTGTGTGTTCCTATGTCCTCATGAGATTGTGCTGTAGTACACTGCACAATGGAGATCAGACACCCCAAACCTTCTTTTTTTAATCAATGCTGTGCAGACATACTGTGTCTTTCCCACCTCTGTGCATTTCACTTTCTTTTTTCTTGTTTCTTTTCTCTCTTCCCTCTGGAATGATACCTGTTGTAGCTGCCCTGTTTCTGTCACACACAGGACTCTAATATTACCACATTTATATGCCTGTGCCTGACTATCTGCTTGGAAATGTTACACTTTTAGCCAAATGTAGCTTACTGGCTTCAGTATGTGACATTTCTGTGAAGTTTTCTGATTTCTTCGTGATTTAACACAGTGTTTCCTGCTACTGCACTGATGCTGCACAGGTGCAGTGAGGAGACAAGTAGAGAACACTGACGCTGATCAGATTACAATCAAACATGTGACACACGACTTAAGGCTTTGACCATTCTGGCTTCTCATTGAATGGGGGGGGGTAGACACGATCTGTGTACAAATTGATACTAGAATACCGGGGGTGTGCATGGTTTCAAATCGGATCAGTACTGTGCCCGAATGAGTGTGTATTGTACTGAAAATCACCTAAACTGAGATGGGAGTGTAGTAAAACAAGAGCTGAACAATAAGTCCACAAAATGTTGTCACTATGAAAATGTTCATAAATTGATATTGATAGTTATCATGAGACATGTTGAGCTAAAAGATAAAAATGGTGTAAAAGAAAAACAGAAATAATGTCCAAAAAAGACAAAATATATGTAGAAGACAAAAACAATGAAGAAATTAAAAATGAATTTACAACAATTAATCGGAGGCAGAGATATGTATAAATGAGAAATAAACCACAGCTAAAAGGGGAGCTGTGGGAATCAGCCACTGCTGAAACAAAGAAAACAGCTGTTAGATTTTGCATAAACAGGACTATTAGGAAACTGGCAACAAGACTGATGAATAGATACAAACATCTGAGCGAACATCACTCAACACTGTTTGATTTTACTTTTGGTTTTTCAAACCAGTACCAGTTGCATCTATGAAAAATCTTGTTGAATACATGAGATTGAGAAGAAAATCACATACAGTAGTTTGACCAGCCAAGATGATATGTATTCATGATGGTTTGTCTGTTTGTCAACAGGATTGCGCAAAAACTACTGGATGAATGTGTTTTGATCATAGACTGTATATATTAGTGGACAAAGTGACTGTGACGTCACCCATTAGTTTCTGAAGGGACATTTTGAGGCCAATCAGGTTGTCACTTCCTGGACGGCATCTTGGAGCCAAAAACAGGATGTAACCATATTTGGACCAACGGCAGCGGGGCTTATGAAGCGTTCATGCCAGAGGGACTCATGGGAAGCTAATATTAGCCGCTAGCTTACTGATGCAGTAAAACTTCACCACGCAGTGTCAGTCATATCACAGTGTTGTTAGTGTAAACACTTACCCTCAGCTGCAGTCGGGTGTATCTCATGTATAACTATGAACATATTGAAAAAATAGAAGATATGAAGGTCCGAATCGGTCCGACTTCACTAGCCAGCTGTTACTTGTCAATCAAACCCCAGCACGGCAGTGATTTGTTGGATTATTTGCTGTAATATCTTAATAATGGAGCAAAAAGTTAAAGATGGACCAACACGTTACTTATTAGAGGGTCCAAATAAAACATTTGAGACCATGAAGACCCATGAAAAAAATTAATTTGCTTCATATTTTCAGATAGAAGTCACATTTATCTCTATGGGAAAAAAGCTTCTTGGAGCCGGATGATTGGTTCCCCAGTGGCCAAGCCATTACAACTTAACGTTACTTCTGCATTGGCCTCACTGAACAGCCCTGGTCGTTGCCCCTTGATGTCGATGAATGGCCTCATCACACAATATTAAAGTGAAAAATTGATTCAGAATCTGCATCCTGATCCAGATCACCTCCAGTATTTAATGGGTTCATCCTTGGGCCAAAGGCTACCACTGATTCGTCCAGTAGTTTTTGCATGACCCTGCTAACAGACAGACAGGCAAACCAACATGAACACATGACCTTCTTGGCAGAGGAAATTAGGAATTTTACTGCCAGGAGGCTGTGGGGTTCCACTCAAAGCTGCCTGTATTGTTAACCTTTCAATATCCAAATGCTTTTAAAAACATGATATGGATCTGCAAATCATCTAATTAGGTGCATTTTCCAACCCTTTCTAATGTCGGTATCATTCATTGTTTCCAGTGGGAGCCGGTACAGTATTTCAACAACAAAATCATCTGTGACCTGGTGGAGGAGAAGTTTAAAGGCATCATCTCGATTCTGGTGAGGAGTCACTTTAAAAATCTTTTTAAGAGTCTCAGCAGTCACGTACACTTCCGGTCAAAAGTTTGGACACACCCTCTCCTTCAGTGGTTTTTACTCTTGACAAGGCACCTGCTGTCTTGAGTTGCTGGTAATTCTAATAAATGTATCCTCTACAGCTCTTGGTCTCCCTTTAATGGGACTGTCCTCCTGAGACTCCGTTTCATCATAGCACATTTAAAGTTCTTTTCTTAAAGTAATGATAGACTGTACTTTCTATAACTGTTTCTTGTCATGGTGTTTGATGGTCTAAAATAGAAAGGAGTGTGTCTTTCTTTCTTTCATGTTTTTACACACTTTGGATGGATGTCTTCAGTGTTAATGTACAATTTTAAAAATAATATTAAAAAAGAAAAACAGAAAGTTGTGTCCAACTTTTGACTGGTAGCATACACCTAAACTCATACCGCTGCTGCCGTATGTCTTTGTCGACTGGCAATAAGTTCACTGTGTTTGTTGTCAGGATGAGGAGTGTCTTCGACCTGGAGATGCCAGTGACTTCACCTTCCTGGAGAAGCTGGAGGACACTGTTGGAGGACACCCGCACTTTGTCACGTCAGTTTGAGCAACACTTGTGTTTTCCTGCAGGATTTATAATCATCTATGTGCCTGTGACCTGTGAACAATTCAATATGTGACCAGTCAAGTTATTGCATTGAATTTCCCTGCAGTCACAAGCTGGCTGATGGAAAGACCCGGAAGGTAATGGGCCGTGAAGAATTCCGACTGCTGCACTACGCTGGAGAGGTCAACTACAATGTCAACGGTGTGTGTTTGTGGAGCTCTAAATACTGGATTTGTTTAAACTTGTCTTCAATTCTAACTCTGAACAAGAAAAAAGGTGCTAGTGTCCCCGTGTGTCCCTCATCTCCTCGATGTTTGGTGCTGTGGTGAATTCAGCCTAAAGGTCAAGCATGCACCAGTGGTTCCCAAGGCTAAATCTTGAATACAAGTTGCAAAATATAAAAAATAAAACATAACATATTTAAAATCAGCATAAACAAAGCAGAACCAATTAGATTCACAGCATACTCTGCCCCTTCCTGTCCTAATTTCAGTTTTGATTCATTCAACTTGATTGCCACTTTTTTAGGCTTTGAAAATCACTCGCACTAACATTTGTTTGAATTAAATGTCCACTAGATTATACTATTAAAAACAAGGCTAATGCTGTAAAACAATCTTATTAAATCTCTTCTCCTTCTGCATCAACGATCTGCTGCATTCAGACCTACTGCACTGGTCAAAGCAGTACTGTAGGTCTTCTTCAGACAGTTGTCTCAGAACATCTGTCATTATTTATTTATTTATTTATTTATTTCAGGCAATGGCGACAAGGGGGGCAAGCAATCACACCGCTTTTGTACAATTCTAACATGCAAGAAAAGAAAAGAAAGAAAGCTCCAATTTTGGCTGAATGAGAGTGGAAAGAAGAACTTATTTCATCCCACCCTCATTTCTCATCAATATGATTTCTCATTCTCCAAAATACAGTATTTAACAGCAAACTATTTAACAAATATCTTATAGCAAAAACTTTTCTTAACTTCTCTTAGGAACAAGTCACACAGTGCCAGATCAGGTGAATAAGGAGGGTGATCAAGCACAGTGATTTGTTTTTGAGTCTGAAATTAATTTACAGACAGCACAGTGTGAACTGGAGCGATGTCTTTATGAAGGATTAAACTATATTTCCACAATTGTTGTCTCTATTATTAATTTCAAATGATTTGTTGAATGTTTTCTGAAGTTTTTGATGTGCTTGGGAGTCCAGAGCATTCATCGTCTTGGACATCCTCTGTGTCTTCACTAAATCTTTTGTTCCATTTAAACACACCGCTGTGTTCCTCAGTTTATGGATGAAAAGATTCACCTACTGTTTTGTTCAATTTCACCATAAATTTCACCTTAGCACAAATATGTGCACTTGCAGTAGCTCAGGAGTTGGAGCGGGCGCTTGTTGACCGACCAAACCCCACTTCACGCCAGGCATTCTACCACTGTGTCCTTGGGCAGGACACTTTACTCACCTTGTATGAATGTGAACGAATGTGTGGTGGTGGTCAGAGAGGCCGTTGGATTAGCAGCCGCATTTCCACCAGTCTGCCCCAGGGCAGCTGTAGATGTCGCTTACCACCACCAGTGTGTGACTGTGGAGTGAATTAAAAATGGATTCAGGGTAGAAATCTACATTATTATTATTATTATTATTCAATAAGTAGGTAGCAGTGAACTAAATACATCACTTAGTGGAAACATAACAGCTGTGTTGAATACCCAGCCTTTAATATATAACACTCAGTGTTATATATTATATAATATGCAGTATATATTATGTGACTGTGAACCACATGATTTTATCCTCAAAAGCACAGTGTCATTATTTAATAGACATACCACTTATATAGTTTTGACTCCTGTATAGTACCGTAGTTTTTTTTAGGTCTCATTTAATAGAGATACCTTGTACACATCTGGAAAACTTTTAGTGTGAAAATCTGCCTTTGTGTTTTGGGCAAAAATCCAACATTGTCCAAACATTTACTTGTTTCAGCTTTTCAAATGTTGTTGAGCGAGGGTAGAAGTGTTCTTGTTTACATTTCAGAAGCTGTTTTGACTTTTTGCTCCTAAAAATGACTAAGATTGTTAAAAATAAAGGCAGATTGAGAAATGGGTCCAGGGTCTTAGTGCAGTAACTAAAAACTCGTCTTCTCTTCCTCAGGCTTTTTGGACAAGAACAATGACCTGCTTTTCAGAAACCTAAAAGAGGTGAGACTGAGTTCAGCATAACAAAGTGATTCACTAGAAGCCCGTGACCGCATGTCATATTTCTGATTTTTAAAATGCACTTTGTTTGTTTGTAGGTTATGTGCATGTCTGAGAACAAGATCCTGACCCAATGCTTTGACAGGGAGGAGCTGAGTGACAAGAAACGCCCAGATACAGTGAGTCACATCATTGTTTGCATTAGTGTGTGTGTGTGTGTTCCCCTCTTGTTGTCCTGACTTTTCACTCCCTCATGTAAACGATGCTCTCACGGATCCCGACATGCTTTCCCATACTCAGACAAGCAGTGGTGTGTTCCCCTTCTGTGTGGAGTGGGCAGTCTGATGGGGATTCTCTGCAGAGTCCTACTCACTGAGGAATGCCCTCACACACACACACTTCACCAGGGTACCGTCAGCAGTCCTCTACATTGGTCCCAGTGTTCAGTTCGTACTGGTCTGCAGTCTCATCAGTCACTCCTCTGCTTGCGTTGCTCTCCTTACCTCATCGTAAACGTCTCTGCTTTGATTTGCATTCCAGCATTCCCTTCCTCCGTAGCTTCTACCAGCATCCGTTCCCTTCCGTCTACCTGTTCATAATCAGCTTTCCTAACCACCTTTTCCTCTCATCTTGCTGTTTGTGTCTGCCCCTCCAGGCAGCCACCCAGTTCAAAGGCAGTCTGGCGAAGCTTATGGAGATCCTCATGTCCAAGGAGCCGTCGTACGTTCGCTGCATCAAGCCCAATGACTCCAAACAGTCAGGTAATAAACAACACTTCTTTTTTGTTGTATGAGTGTATCTACCTGACTGTGAATGGGAACAGAATATCTGCAGCTGGAGGGTAAATTAGAGTATAAAGTGTAAAAGTGGTGTGTAGATGTAGATTTCAGGGAGGATGGGGGGTTCATCCGTCTTTGTGCACCTCGTGAAATAGTTTTAAATCAGGATTAATTTTCATTCTATTTTTAAGCTGTTGGAAAATTTTGAGTCAAATTTTGGGCTAAATCTGGTCTTTTAAAAAAAAGCCCTGTTTCATAAATATTATTGTTTGCTTTAAGGTTCATTTTTTATTATTGGTTCATATTTGCCAACTTTTTTTCATTTTTGTTCATGTGACTGATTATTTATTGTGTTTCTTTTGTTCATTTGTCTTAATTTTTTTTTTAATTGGGGGAGGAGGGTCATTTTTCTGCATTTTCTTATTTTGTCCATTTTCTCATTTTTTTCATCTTTGTGCATGTCGTTGATTGTTTTGTTAATTTTTATTCATTTTCTCACTTATTTTCTCTAATTTCTTGTTTATCTTTGATTTTTTTCCCCCTCATTTGTGTGTAATTTTTTGCATATTTTCTTCATTTTCTGTATTTTTTCATTTTTGTAATTGTCGTTACTGATTTAATTTGTTTCTTATTTTCTTTTTTATTCATTTTCTTCCTTATAACCCCAGCTAGCGGATTTAATCCGTTCCAGCGTCACGTTCATTGGGCGAATCATTCATAAGCCGAAGTGAATTTTTCTATAGGAATACATGTAAAACCAATTAATCCGTTCTGGACCCATGAAAACTCCCATATAAAGTACGTATTACACGCCCGTACGTGCACATTTATTGATTTATAAAGACATTTACCGGAGGAGGATGAGACGGAGACGCCATTTTCCTTAGGTCCCATTATGAAAAACACAAAATGAAGCAGTATTTTAGGTGGAAAAAAAGTGAAAAAAATTAGGTGAAACAACAGGTGGGAAAATTCGTAACCCAAAATTTTACGGGTTATATACCACTGTATATTTTTTTAATTTTGTTGACTATTTCTTTCCCTTCCTTAACTTTTAAAGAAAAGGTGCAAATGGACACATCAGTAATTCACCAGAACACATGCATTTTCTGCTCAGTTTCCAGGACGATCCACAGGTGCCTGACTTAAAAATGTCCAAAAGAAATGTACACCCTTGCTTTTGAAAGTTCCAAAGCCTCCAAGCACTAAGAACTAGAAATGAAAATCAACTATCTCTGCTTTTGTCTCCATCCTTATGATTGTAGAGATGCTAAACTAGTTTGCATTGTAGACCATTGATTTCCAACTTTGTCAGCTCAAGACCCAAGAGGTTAAAGCAGTGTTTCCTCTGGACCCAAAGTTACAACATTTCACACGGTATAAACCGACGTAACATCTATTGAATGAAAATTAATTCCCAGTACATGGCATTTTTGTAATCTATTTTTCTCATTAAAAACTCTGAGGATGGAAGCTATTTTCACATTAAGTCAAAATAAACAATGCATGAACCAAAAATGAACACACATGAGCAAAATCATCAAGGAAATAAACAACAATGATAATCACAAGCAGAAAATTAACAAAAAATAAAATAAACAAAACGGATGAAAATGAGCAAAATAATTTACGAATGGAGAAATTCAGTGGAGACGATGAATAAAGCAATAAACAAAATGGATGAAAATGAACAAAAGAATTCATGAAATGAACAAAAATGGACAGGATAATCAAGAAATTAACAAAAATGGACAAAATTAACAAAAGGAAAAACACAGTCAAGAAAATGAACAAAAGAATTTGGAACAAAATGAAGAAAATAAACAATGACTTGAAAAATAGTGAAAAAACAATTAACAAATTGACCAATATAATTAAGAAAATTTAAAAAATGAAACGTACACAGAAAATATGGGGGAATTTTTTTAAATTTAATTTAACGAGGAAAAGACTCATTGAGATTAAAAATCCCTTTTTCAAGCGTCCTCATCAAGACAATGACGATGATACTAAAATTTCAGAGACATTAGACGGTGTCAGAGTTTCACCCATACAGAACAATGCAGAAATCAAATCCATACAATCATCCAGAAACTGAACAAAATCACCAAAATAATCAGCAAAAGTACCCGTTTAGCCTCAAAGCCAAGGAGTAAAAAGGATAGAAAGTAGTAATAACCCATAAAATAATTAAAGTGAATAAAATAATAAACATCCCAGCAACCCAGTGTAAACCCATTTTGGAAAAAAATATTGACAAAATGAAATAACAGTGACTGAAGTGATTGTACCAGGTTTGAAGGCTCTGTTGGCAGCTGTTCTCATAAACACCGCAGCTTAGCAGCTTCAACGAGCTAATATTTTCCCAGAAACGTCACGTTAATCCTCCGCTTTCACTAATTCCATCAAAACAGTTTGTTTTCATGTGTGTTCATGGCAGCAGCGTCGCTCTCTGCGTCGTCGTCAGTATATCGGCTCAGCCTTTGTTTGTCTACACAGTTCGCCTTTTGTTTGTTTTCACACTGTTTCTCTGTCCTTTGTCACTCCTACTCCTGCTATTTAGCATTTACTGGTTCTCTCTGGTTCATTTTGTCCAACAGACTTTACATTTTTCTCATCTCACTAGTCTCCTCCTCCTCCTCTCTGCAGGTCGCTTTGATGAGGTACTGATCCGTCACCAGGTCAAGTATCTGGGTCTGATGGAGAACCTGAGGGTGAGGAGGGCCGGATTCGCTTACAGACGACGCTACGAGGTCTTCCTGCAGAGGTGAACAGCTGACTCTGGTTTTGAACCTTTTGAGATGCATTTCAGTGGAAGAAATACTCACATCCTTAAGTACTGTCATACTGACTTGTACTGAAATGTATCAATACTGGTGATGAGACACAAAAATCTGCAAATACATTTTTAATAAATCTACATTCTGGAGGTGAAAAGGGCTCGATTGGCCACTTTCTGCCTTAAAATCTTAGTGCTTCCTTGGTGATGATGTGAAGCCATCTAAGACACTTTGTCATAAAAAGTGTTGGAAAAAAATCTCCTCTAATCAGAGTTGAACAGTCCATCTGTCATTCAGTCTGGAATGAAAAACTACAATCTGAAAACTGTCAGAAGCTGTCAGACAGATGGAGGGCAGGAAAAAGCACAATATTTACTTCTCACATGTAGTTGAGTACAAACGCACTCGAGGGATTTATTAGTGCATTCAGTTTTTGGCCAATTTGGAAGGAGCTTTTCCCAATTAATAAAACTACTTGTACGAATGCATGTATGCTTTGTCACAGCCCGGCTCAAAAACTGAGACATAGAGGAGACCGACGAGGTGGTAGTGAGTTTTGAATTGTTTTTTTAAAATTAAGATCAAATAAGTAAACGTAAGAACATCAGTAAGTCAGTAGTGTAGAGCATGTTTGCATGTGTGTTTGCAGAAATAAAAGTGTAGCAGCAGCAGCAGAGAATATTCACACGCAATGGATTTTACAAATAAATGTAGTGGTGCCTTATTAAATCCCTTGAGGATACAAAGCTGCATAAAATCTGAATTTCTGGTACAAGTACTTCAGATTTGTACAAGCGCAGTATTCGACTAAACAAAATCCTGCACATGGACAAAACAACTTAATCCATAAATAAGTCTAATTTCCTGTTGGTCTGTTGTTCCCTTTAGGTATAAGTCACTGTGTCCGGAAACGTGGCCCAACTGGCAGGGCAAACTGGCCGATGGAGTGTCCGTACTGGTCAAACACCTGGGATACAAACCTGAGGAGTACAAACTGGGCAGGTCAGCACCAAACACAAACCTGTACAGAGAAGTGCATTCACAGTCTGCTTTTCATGACCCGAGTCTATATTTAATGTAAATGTCACTCTTTTCTTTTCAGATCAAAAATCTTCATCCGTTTCCCGAAGACCCTGTTTGCCACTGAGGACGCTTTAGAGACCAGGAAGCACAGTCTTGGTGAGAGCTCATGACACAAAAAAAGACTGTAACTGATCATGACTGTCGTTGTCAATTAGTCTGTATATTAATCTGTATGATAATTAATCAATTGTGTGGTCTATAAAGGGTCCGAAACATGTTCAGACCAAGATGACGTCGTCAAATGCATGTTTGGAGTTTCAGAAGTTTGAATTACTCAACCTGACTGATCAGTTAAAGTTATCATTCATGTAATTATGCCTTTTTTATTTTAAGGTTTATTATTATCATTGTCACTGATGTCAAGAACAAAAGCAATACAGTATAAATCCAAAAAAAAGGTAAAAACATAAAAACAGCAAACAGTGTAGTTAAAAATAAGTGCATTCAAAATAACCTGCAGTATGTATATTCAAGGTATATGTAGCAGAAAAATCAATGCATTTTTTTTCCCCCAAATGTCATGTTTGCCTGTGGTAATTTGAGCATCAGCTACTGACTTAAACATGCTGAATAATTCTCAAGTCATCAAGGATTTTTTTTTCTTCTGTAGCCACCAAGCTCCAGGCCGGATGGAGAGGCTACAGCCAGAAGTCCAAATACCAAAAACTCCGAACTTCAGGTGAGGACGTGTAGCATCTTCATTTGGATTATTTTTCGTTCTGATCTGACACATTTTTAGTTTACTTTGAGCTTCTCTCAGTTGTATTGTTTATGATTTTGTAATTTTTGTGATCAGCTATCGCCATCCAGGCGTGGTGGCGGGGCATTTTGGCGAGGAGGAGAGCGCAGCGCCGGCGACAGGCAGCTGACACCATCCGCAGGTAGAATTCCACACTCTGAGAAACACCCAGGGTCCGTATCCCTAAACATCCTTATTCTAAGAGCTCCTGACTTAGGCTGAAAACCATCAAGGAGGTTTATCTTCATCGTGATTTAGGAGAGGACGACTCTGAGCCACGACTGAACTAAAACTTTTCCTTCAGTGAGGAGACTTCGTTGGCATGTATGTATGACACACAATTTAGAAAGCTGTTTAACCCTCATGTGGTTTTCGTGTCAAATTGACCCTTTGTCATATATTTGTAAAGAGAAGTTGTCGTGTGGAAATGCCAGGGAGTAGAATCAGTACTCGAGTAAAATTAAGTAGAAGTACAGTGGTGTCTCGGATAACGACGTTACTCCGTTCCGGCCTCATTGTCTGTGTCCGAATCAGTCGTTATCCAACGCGACTTTTTCCATAGGAATGCATGTAAAACCAATTAATCCGTTCTGGACCCACGACAAACTCCCATATACAGTATGTATTACACACCCCTACCTGCA
>JAQQAE010009172.1:1411-14762 GCA_029823295.1 Pseudamia nigra
TACTTCTTACCAAGTGCAGTGGGCGTTCCATTGTTTACTTCTTACCAGGTGCAGTGGGCGTTCCATTGTTTACTTCTGACCAGGTGCAACAGGCGTTCCATTGTTTACTTCTGACTAGATGCAGTGGGCGTTCCATTGTTTACTTCTGACCAGGTGCAGTGGGCGTTCCATTGTTTACTTCTGACCAGGTGCAGTGGGCGTTCCGTTGTTTACTTCTGACCAGGTGCAGTGGACGTTCCATTGTTTACTTCTGACCAGGTGCAGTGGGCGTTCCATTGTTTACTTCTGAAGCCGAGCTCGCTGTCACCTCCAAGCAACATGTCACCGCTAAGTTTGCTACGTGAAGTTAGCACTGGTTTTATGACAATTATGTGACAACCTTCTGACTGACGACAGTTTAGCACCAACAACCACGTAATTTACATTTCCACTAGTAATTATTTGACAACTCAAGCAGGTGTAGAGCGTCTCGTTGACGCTAGGTCGCGATGCAACAATCAGGTTAGCATCCTGTGCTACTACTACCGTGCTAGCTTCGCCGCTTGAAATTGAAGCTCGATACTTGCAAAGAGGATAAACAGACGTTGGTCCTTACACTGGTCAATAGAAAGCCGTCTTATTGTAAGTATTAGCTCATTTAACGCGGTCGCTTACCTGTTATCTGGTGGGTTAAAGGGCCAGAAATTCACTTTTGTTCATCAGCTCTCCATAGCTCCTCGTAAAAACTTTACAAACTGGACTTCGGCGCTTCCCAGTGACGTCATAGCCGCGCTACATAAACAGCCAATCACAGAGAGCGTTGAAAAATGGTGACAAGCGTTTACCCTATCATTGCGCACGTGTATGTGTGTGTTGTGAGAGCCTTTACTGTATGTCCATTATTCCATCTACAGTTACCCTTACCGTGCAGGAAGTCGAGAGGTACAAGAAGTTTATTGTCAAGTCTTTGTCAGGTCGTCACGTCTTGGAAAAGTTAGATATACGCCAGGCAGCACACTCAGCAAGGATGATGTATGTATGTGTGAATACTGGCTGCTTTATTGAAACAAGTACAGTAGCCAGACTTTTACGCCAACTGTGATAGACCTGAGCTGGGAAGACAGAGAAGAAGGAGGCAGAGGAAGAAATTAAAGAAAAGGGAAAAAATGAAGGGGAGTGTGGAAAAGAAAGCCCCCGTTCTTCTGGCATGTGTCTTGGAACATTCTCCTGATCTGTGGAAACAGAGTAGAGCTGTGTCTCACAAGCTGATGGGAACACAAGACAGCAGGTGATTTCTGCTCTACTTGCCAAGATTAATCAGAACAATGAGCTGCTGATGGCAAGGCACATTTTGGCCTCATGTGGCCCTTAATCCAGCGAGAACAGGCCAGTGGGTATGTCTGTGTGCTCTGTCATATCTGCACTTCTTGGCAGGAACAATTGACCCAATGCAAGGAAAACTGCACAGACAGCACACAGCAGCACTAGGTCATTCACATTTTGTGTATTCACACGTATGCCTTAAGGCAATATACAAAAGCATTCCATCACCAGGTTAATGTCCTAATACTGCTATGTTCATTCTCAAATTCTCATTAAATTGTCTCTTGTTCATGTTACATCTGCCCACAGAGCAGCAAGGACCAAAGCATTGTCAGATAACACAGAAAACAAAGAAACTCTAGATAAGAGAGGAATTACTTCACCACTTTACACACCACCTTTTTGCACTTACACTTTATGCACTTCATCACATATTTGCACTGAACATCGTATTTATTAAAAATCGAATTTTGTATTAGTGTTTGCAGCCATTCAGACATAACAGTTTGATATTGTCAAGGATCAGGCACTTTGTGTTGTGTGCAGTGAGGTGTCCAACACTTAAATTCTGAGTGATGTATTATTACAATGTGCATTCTTGCAAAGAGGAATCGTCTTCCTAATTTCCAGGCGACTACTCTTCCAATTCAAACAACTCTAGAGCAATAACCTGAAGTGCCCTCATACTTAACATATCATATGCTCCATGAAATTTTTATTCAGCTGATATGAAAGACTAGATGAAAAAGCTAACTGTTATATAAAAGAGTGCAATTCATTACATCTCAGAGGTTGTTTTACAAGACTAAGGCATCTTTTATGTTGGTGCCTGGTAAACAAAGCTGTCTTAAGTTAGTAGTTATACTTTTTTAAAAGATACTAAGAGCATTTTGTCATCATCTATACCTTTATTGACACCTTATTATGTGTTAACTTAAAAAATGCAGTTTCATTGCAAAGACACAAGACAGTTAACTGATTTAACATAAAATCAGAAAGAGCATTTAAGGTGTAAAAGTCTACTGTACGATTATGTACATAGTTTTATACAGGGAACACAACCTTAAACAGAATTCAGAAAGACAAGACTACATCTGCTGCAGCAAATGGCATTGCAGAAGCAGCAGTGATGGAGGCACATGTACATTTTATGTGTTACCATGGCAAATATTGTTCTAAAAAGGTCACTGACATCTGAAGTAAAGTGACAATAGGTAAACATGATTTTGTTTCTGCCTGTAATAAGTGTTAAGAAGGGGATGATACAATGACCTGTTAGTAACAGCAAAGGGTGGAGAGATTTTAATAATTTCTAAATAGGAACATAATCCACTCTCCACTTGGTCTATCCCTCCCTGCCACCTCCTTCCTTTTCTTCCTTCTCTCTCCCTCTGAGTCCCAGCCCCTGAAGGTGTCAACTGTGCTCTCTCTCTCACTCTCTCTCCTCTCTCCCTCTTCTTCTTTCTCTCTCGCTCTCTCGCTCTCTCTCTCCTCTCTCTCTCTCTCTCTCTCTCTCTCACTCACTCACTCACTCTCTATCACCGCCTTTCAGATCTTTAAAAGCTGGTGCTTTGCTGTGTCTCTCTCGATCTCCATTTGTCTCCTCTGGCACTGCAGGGGACTCAACCGGCAAAGCACCAAGGAGAGCTACTGTGTAGAAACGGGAAGAAGACTGAGGAAAGGGGAGAGAAAGGGAGGGAGAGTGAAAGAGAAATATACATCCAGAAATAGCATCAGCCACATTTAACTGACAGAGAGTGACAGTGTGGAGAACCTGAGACCTGAACAGAAAATGCCTATCCTTTCTAACTTAACAACCGTTGTTTTGCTGCTGATTGCTCACTGCGGATCATGGACCGGGGCAAACCGTTTGGGCCCCTTCAAGGTCTGTCCCTCTTGCAGGGATCCACTGGGAGCAGGTCGGCCCCCCAGGGACCATAATGTTGCCGGCAGCACGTCAGTGTTGGCCCAGGGAGAACCCTGTGGTGTGTATACCCTGAGCTGTGCCAAGGGGCTCCGCTGTGTTCCTCCACCAAGGGAGCACAGCCCCCTCCAGGCTCTGTTACAGGGAAGGGGCATTTGCGCCAAGCACAGCAGGACTATTCCCACTGAAAGGCCCCACCCCACAGGTAAGATATACACTTACACGTGCATGAATGCACATACATGCATACACCAACACAAGCACACAGACACAAGCATGGACACTGCAGGTAGGCTTAACATGTCCACAGCAATATCGATAGTATAGAAACAGACACCGCAGATGATTGTATGTACAGTGTGCCCTTGCATTGCTGTGAGCTGCATTTGCTGCTGTGTCACTCTGCAACACAAAAAGGCTAATTGATGTGTGACATTTAAGCGTGGATGCATTTTGTGGACCACATATGAATTTGCAAACCTCTACCTACCAACGATGCTCTGCAGTGTTTCTATGATGAAAATGCAGTTTTAGTAAAAGATTATGCCTCCCAACTCA
The DNA here is from genome assembly GCA_029823295.1 of Pseudamia nigra. Taxonomy (NCBI): domain Eukaryota; kingdom Metazoa; phylum Chordata; class Actinopteri; order Kurtiformes; family Apogonidae; genus Pseudamia; species Pseudamia nigra. The sequence goes on from JAQQAE010009172.1 coordinate 5,196, forward strand.
AATGGATTATTAGTGCATTAGGTCCTAATATTTAGTCTTGAGGTGATGCAACAGTGTTTAAGTGAACATGACTGATGTGCTCTGTGCAGTGTTTTGTTCATGTCAGGAGGCATAGCAGTGGTCTCTCCTACAAGTCATCTTTTTTGTAGAGAATTTAGAATGAATGTGAAACTGTCACAGTGCCTACAGCCTGATCAAGCGGCTTTTTATTGCAGTGATCTCCATCTACTGTTCAAACCAAGACACTGCGATTCTCTCTGAAACACACGGTTGGAAATTAGGTCTCTCATTGAAGGACCATGCCCTAATAGATCTCATCTAGGTGACTCCTAAATAAATGTCTTGTGCTCAGTGTTGCTAAGATATGTTCTTAACAAATATTATATACTAAATGCTGTGTCTCCTGTACACTATAGCAACGGATGCAGATATAAATGGTTCTAATGCTTTAATGTCACGTTCTCATGCCAGTGTGTCATTTCCTCTCAGGTCCTCATCCCTCACACAGTGGTGACTTAGAAAAAGTAAGTTAATGCTCTTATTTGCAATCTGTAATGAGTTGAGACAGACTGAAATACTGAGATGTGCTTGTTGTAAGAATGCAATTGATGCACAACATATGTGAATAAAAAAATCATTGAATATTGTGTTACTTTGCATCTAAGACACACAGATCATCTGCTGTTTGAGCTGTTGCAATTGCATGTACACACACTCTGCTCTGAAGGCGTGCATTATGGTGCATGATGTGTGTGCTGCTATGCGGCAGAACTAATTGAGCATGATGTCAATCAGGAAAGTTTTAAGTCGGCCACTGCAGCCACTGATTTTTCACTTTTCAAGCTGGAATAACTTAGCTTTCAACTGCTCCATCTCTGTGTGTTTATATCATCATGGGAGCAGCAATATTCATATAAGAATTCAAGATCACGTAGTTACATTTGACAAAGCAGCACAAAAACACTTCAAACTATTCAGTGACCTGAAAAGCCAAAGAATTGTATAACAATATGGTTATATAATGTTATACAATATGTGACATTTGATATATAGGAATATACATATTCTCTGCTTCTGGCTGTAGTGCTGCATCACTCTAGCTAATCCTTTGTGATATACATTGGCAAAAATTTGGTCATAGAGGATTTCTGCCAACACAATCACATAAGAAGAGATAACAGCTTGTCTTAGTGACTCTTTAGAGTGTGACAGGTCTTCTATCTATGCATGTGATGATTTTTGAAGTCACAATCTTTCTTCTTTTTAGGCGCCATGTCGCAAACTGCTCAACAGCGTCCTGAGGGGTCTTGAGCTGACAATCTTCCAGTCTGACCGTGACATCTATATACCCAACTGTGATACCCGTGGATTCTACAGGAAAAAGCAGGTATAGTATTAGAAGTACATGAGACAAGTGATGGTAATGCTCGCATTAGAAAAAGCATACAGAGTCCATGTGGAGCATGCAGAGTCCTAATGTAAAAGAAGTTAGTTGTGTGAGGTATAAATCTGTCTTTGCCGCTCTCATTTGGTGTATGTATTTATGTGAGAGCTGCACTCCATTGCAGTTTCTATTCAGTGCATCCACAGATTTGTCTGTGACCACATGGCTTAGAATAACTGACACTTAACTCTCTGAGCCGCTCAGCTATAGGCTCTGAGAATCAGTACTGCGCTATGATGACATATCATTTTCTCTCTGTTTCTCTCTCACCACCTTCCCACTCACCCCTTTTCTTTCTCTCAATCTCCACCCTCGTTAAATTTCCCACTCTGTCTTCTAATCTTGAACAGTGTCGTTCCTCCAAGGGCATGCAGCGTGGCCATTGCTGGTGTGTGGACGAGCTCGGCACGCCCGTGCCCTCACGTGCCAGTGAAGATGGTACTATACCATGCGACGGGGAGTGAGGGATGAGTCTGTCCTATTGCTCTGAGCCTGGAGGAAGAGGAGAAGGAGGAGGAGAGGAGGTGGTGGAGGAGCAAGAGCAAAGAGAGAAGGGTGGCTTTAGCATGTGCTAGGCACTGCCTGGACAGGAGGCAGCAGGGATAAACCACTTCCTACAGAAAATAGTTAACCTTCATGTCCTCTCAGAAGCAAGATACACACACACTCACACAGTCCAGCAGCAAGAATAACATCTGCCTGAATGTTCAACAGTTGCAGCATCGTCCTCTGCGTTGTCTGGTGACATGCTGCATGCCCATAGTAATGCTCTGTGAACTGCCTCAGTGATCCAGCGGTATCAACTCCGAATGATCTCTATATTCCCTGGCTCTTGTCCTGGCTTTCTGGTAGATATTTATTTTCCTTATTACTTTAGGATAGCTGACACTGCCTGTGTTTGTTCTGATCTCAGTGGGCTGAAATACTGTTATGCAGGTGATACGACACAGACGTTTGAAAATTGTGTCTCCCTCACCGTTCCTCTCTCCTTCTCTCCAAAGATACACTGATATCAATATAACTAATTGACAGGATATTTCTTTTCTATTAATTTATTTTTGAGTATGTATTTCCATCAAGTACTGCTTGAATCTCTTGGTATCTTATATATGTCAAGTCAGAAAAAATAGTCATACAAATACAATCCTGGATGCCTCTGTTCATTTTATTTGTCAAAACTGCGTTCTGACTGCTTATTAGTTGATTGTTTGTACATATATTGGAATTTTGTGGTTGACTGTGTGTTATAAAGTGGCTGACAAAAAGCTTACGGCTGTTACCCTTTTCAAAAAGTTGTAAGGCATATTTTTATACACGTCAATATAATATTTTATATATGAATTGTTGGTTTATTTAATGAACTACAGTACAATGCCATGTATTTTTATATTGTCAGCAGTTTCTTATTTAAAAACAGAGATTATTTTATTTCATTTTAAGGGAAGTGATGTGCTTTACAGGCACCTTTATGGTAAATTTCATCACATTCATCCAAGCTATTCAACTGCTGTACATCTTATGGTCATATCTCATATTTTTATCTTATTTATGCTTTATTTAGTTGAAAATGAGAATGTCCATGTTACTACGTATTATGTTTTCCTTTGGCACTTCATAATATAAATTCTAATTTCGATACAGGTAAAAATGATTAAATTTGTTCTTGTTCTAGTATGTCTTTCCCAAGTCCTTGCAAAAGTCATTAAATTGTGTGCTATTAGAGCGTGATTAGAATTTATCTCTTTCTGACCAATCTTGTTGTGCCAACGTGTGTGCCGTGATGATAGTTCAATGCACAAAGGACTTAAATAAAACATAATGATAATAGATGGAGAAGAATAAAACATATATTAATATAACATGTTTTCAGAGTGCTTTTTTATTATACATGTTGATAATGAAAGATCAATATAAAATGAGGGATGAGACACATTGAAAGGTGCAATTTGTAAGATTTAGTGGCATCTCACAGTGACATTGCTCATTGCAAAAATCTCAATACCTCAGTAAGCAAACCCATTCATCCCAGTGGGTTTAGAAGAACTCAGTAGCTGTAAAAATACAAAATCCCACAGTGGAGTCAGTGTTTGGATTGTGCGTCTAAGCTACTGGTAGAGGGAGACCCCTCTCACAGTACATGTGAGTGGCTTGTTCTAAGGTAACAAAAGCACAATCACTCTTCATCTCTTATTATACACTAATGAAAACAGAACTGCGCATTTTTTTCTGCCGCTACATCTCTCTAAATCCTGCACACTGCATCTTTAAATGATGCTCATGAAGGAAGAGAAAGTTAAGAATGATGTTTTGACAATAACAACAATCAAGTCACTCTTTCTGTTACCATTCATCAAAAAGTGTAAATGAGAGTTTATCTGAATATGAACAACTTATTTGAGTGATTCGCAGAGCCTTGGAGCTGTGTGCTTTTGATCCATTTTCTTTATGTAAGAATCCCGCTCTGCAGTCACACTGACATTAACCAGTTGGCAGCAGTGAAACAGCAACACACATTAGAGCACATTAGAGTCATGCTGCTTTTCTGCCATTACAAGGGACATAAAGGATAATTTTCTCCTGCTTCTGCACACAGGGACTCGATACATGTCTGTTTCCAAGGTAACAGCATATAATATCCAATTTGTCCATGCATAATATGAATTGAAGGCCTTGCAGAAAATGAAGGCAAAAGCATGATTCTTTATAAAATCACACCACCACCACACACCCTACTTCTCATTCTATGGTTGTGCGGTTTGCTATTATTGGAATTATTTTCTATACATTGAGCATGAGCTGAGGTTGATGAAGTCTGTCGAGCAAACTACTGTATATGCACTGAAGTTTTATATTAGTCATTTAAAACTGCTGTGTACTACAACAAATCATGATGTGAGTACAGACAGCACATTATAAATTTGACAGCATAACTTTGAATTCTTGGAAATTTCAATAAATATTTTGGTGTGACATAGTTTTTTGGGTCAAGGTTTAGATCCAGGTGTTAAAGCTTAATTCTTCATATCTTTCTTTAACCTTATAATGGTTATACAGAATAGGTGTCTTTAACAGATACTTACAATACACACAAGCTTTCAAAAGAACAGACAATATAATGCTGCATTCACAGAATGTTGGAAATATGAAACTGTCACCAGAGGCTTTGATGTAGAAGTTTAACATATTACCCAACAGGCATGATCTCCAACTGCGTACAGTAAATATTTATGGCATAAGCAATGACTTAAGTGATTCTAAATAATGTGAAAGAACTGTAAAACAATTCATGACTAAAACTACAGTACTAAACGCTTGTGCTGGTTTGTGTCCGGAACGTTTGTGACTTTCTTTTGAGAGTGTACTGCCCCCTGGAGGTTAAAATATCTTTGGGGGCAATCATAATACGTACAATCTGTCATATACAGTACTGTATTTCCCTCGAGCTAAGGGAATACATACAAATATACATATATAATAATCAACTGGATCGTTTTTAATGACATCAAGTTTATTGTCCTGCTTAAATTAGTACTCCAAGCATGTGTTTCGCGCAAAGAATGCTTCATACTTAATTCACATTCTTGCATGGAAAATAATATATTAAATTAAAACAAAACAAAATAGAATCTTAACTTCCATAGTCAAGTTATACATTTTAAAAAATCAGCAATGACTCAGAGGACATGGAGCGAAAACAAAGTAATTTACTTACTGAGACCATGTTATGATCATCTGGTCTTGTGATAGAATTCATTTACATGTTTTTACTTATTCATTAATTTATTTTAATTAAATTGTGGTAAACATTTTATTAATTTGCTCCCTCAGTTATGAAATGAGTGTATCAACAGCGCCTTACAGCTGACACACCAACACAGTTAATAATCTCTTTACCCTGATCTTCACACTTACGTACTTAATTTTATTGAGTTAATTGAGTACATCTGTGAATCTTCTGCTCATACAGGAGAAGAAATTTAAAAAACACTGACATAATGATAAATAATAAGAATGTAGAAGGAATACAGCTTTCACAATGTTCAGTCAGACTGAATAAAGAACCAGTAAATCACCAAAATTATTGAAATAGTCAATACAATTATCATACATATACAAACTAACCAACAAAAAGTACATAAATGAACAAAACATTAAGAAAATATTTCCTCTAGACTGATCAACTTATTGATAGATATTTTTATAAATCAATCAAATTATCAAAAAATGACCAGCCCCAGCTTTCAGAGAGCGAGGACGCTTTCTCTATCTGTACTTCAACTCCGCCCCCCTTTATTAGGATCTATAAAGTATCTATCGATCTATCTATCTATCTATCTATCTATCTGATATAATCCACAAAATAAATGAAAGGAAGAAAATAGTCTAGATTAGAAAATGAACAAAAACAGCAAAAACAATCCACAAAATGAATCAAAATGACCAGGACTCCGTGTAAGAAGAGATCTTGTATGTCACTGGAACCTTCCTCACTACACTGTATGAAATATTAAAAAAAAGTAAAAATGCAAAAAAAAAAAAAAAAAATCAATAACATGAACATTAAAATGATCAAAAAATTATGAAACGTGAACAATCTTGAAAAAAAATGTAATAAAAATGCAAAAAATGCACAAATTAAATGAATGAATAAATAACAAATTGGAAACAGTGAAAAAGGTTCCATGACACATTTTTGGTTGTTACAATAAGTGTGGTAAAACATATAATAAATGCCCTCGTGTATTTGCCTATAGGAGAGTGAAGGGGGATCACAAAACACAGATTTTAATCCAGGTGTGAGAGGAACCACTACTCACTACTACTCATTTTTATCCAGGTTTGAATAGGAGCCAACGGAGGTGAACAACAGAAAGACCCCACTAGCCGGCTGTCCCTGAAAGCACCACAGCAGCAGGAAGTACCCGCCCACCTGGGGGTCAGCTGACCTAACAGTGTGCGTTTTCTTTGGTCTCTGCCACCTGTCAGTAATGAACTCACCACGTGGGCGATAATAACATGGGTGGGCTCGAGGGGGCGGTGGTGGACCATACAACGTTTATTTGAGCATAAATGTGGTCAGACATGGTTAAAGTTGTCTAATAACTCATCTCGCTTTGGTTAAACGTTAAATTATCACTGAGATAGAAGACATCCAGAGTGTGCCTGGTGACCTTTGGCTGCTGGGACCGTGACAGAGTGAGTCCCAGCCGGGGAGGAGCAGTCACTGACGGATAGACTCGTTAGCCCTTGTAGCTCCGCACCAGTAGGAAGAAGTCAGCTCCGGGACAACGCAACCCGTCTGCGGTCATGGCCTCCCTCGGTAACCAGGGGGGCAGCTCCAGTCCCATGGTCATCCTGGCACCCAAAACTAAGACGAAAAAGAAACATTTCGTTCAGCAGAAGGTGAAAGTTTTTCGAGCCAGTGACCCCGTCCTGAGCGTCTTTATGTGGGGCGTGAATCATTCGGTGAGTGGGTGAAGCTAATGTTGATGCTAACATTAACGCTGAGTGTAACTGTCGTGTATGTAAATGAGAGCAGGCTAACAGTTAGCACACAGTGGACAAATGACATCGCCTGGAGACAAAGTGCACAAACTTTGACTTCAGGCTGGATTAGGACCTTTGTGACATCTGGGTTAGTTTGTAACCAGGTGTCGTGAGTCAGTCGTGTTTACTTTCAGATTAAAAAGGCCGTGTCAAATTTGTGGTAATTCCAAAATTCAGGCAGAAACCGAGGCAGCGTTAGCAAGTCACAGATATTTGGCTGTGAACAAAAATAATGAGAAAAATATTCAAGATGAACAAAATGGTAACGGTAATGACCAAAAAATAAACAAATTAAAGAAGGAAAGGGATGATCAAAAATAACAAGTCTAATAAAGAATACATCTAGACAAATTAACAAAATTAAGAAAATTTAACAAAAAGATTTAAAATGAATGAAAGCATCTTGAAAATTAACAGAAGGGAGGCGGTTTGGTCGTTTTTTGTTCATATGATTGATGTTTTGTTAAGTTTTTGCTCATTTTCTTGATCATTTCATTTGTTAGGGTCACAATTCATTTTTATTATTTTGCTTTGATTTTTTTGATTATGATGTTCCTTTTGTTGTTGCTCATTTTTGACCATTTTGATTATTTTCTTTATTTTTATTAAATTATGTTGTTGATTACTTTTTCATTCATTGTATTGGTTTAGTGCTTCACTTTCACACAAAATTAAAAAGATATAAAGTATTCATCCTTCCACTTGTTTTTATCTTTTACAGCACAGTACAATACATAAAAATGCTATATATGAATCACTTGCAGTAAATTGTTGAATTGCAGGAATTGTTCCTTCATATTGTGCAACCATCATATATCCTGAGGTCTACAAGGAACCTGTGTGAAAACAAGTGCATATGGGGTTCATACTTGCACTTAAATATTATAGGAATGTGTTGTAAAAGATGTAAATGCTCTATGAACTGTGTGTGGATTAACATAAAACTGTTAATCCACACTGTAAATGTGGTGTAATACCTATTTCTTATCATTTCATATCAATGATACTGGTGTAGTGTAACGTCATGATCCCTCACAAGTGTACGTGTGTTATGTGTTTTGACGAATAACAGCCCCAGCATGAGTCCTAATGAACCTAATGATTGTTACACTTTTAAATGTCAGCCAGTCTTAAAGTCATTTTTGATATTTAACATAATTAATCGAGTTTTATTGACTGACTCATAATATGGGCTTACACATGGTCGCATAACAGATCGTAACGTACAGCTTCTTAAGTTTGAAATGCATACATTTTGTTAAACTAAATTTCAGTAATTGATATATCTCACAATATTTGGTGTCACAGCTGCCAATATGGCTGCAAGACATGTTACCAGTGAGGGCCGGCTAGCTTAACTATGGGCCCGTACTCTAAGCTCCCAAGACAAAAATTATTTAAAAATCTAGATCCAGATGATAATCCTGAAAATGTCATCCCTATGTATTCATAACTTTTCAAGTTGCATTGTGATCAAACAGACACACTAGCACCAACAAAACAAAACCTCCCTAGCAGGTTTAAAACTTAAAATTACAATTTCTCTTTTGCTTGTTTTGCTCAGAGCCTCTCTGCTCAGTGTCACTGAACACAAAGCACTATAGAGCTGTTTTTTTTTTTTTAGTTTTGTAATTAGATCACTTGACTTCTTCTAAATCTCAACCCTTAAATGTCCCATACTGTGACCATCCATCTTTTTGGAGGTTTGGAATATGAATGAAGTCTGTGATGTAACATAAAAGCTGTGAAATGAACTTGTTCAGTACTGCCAGTCCTGAGAAATCCAAACAAGATGGACAACAAGAAAAACAAGTAGTTTTGATTTGTTGTCATAACCAATCATAGTCAGGCTAAAGTGCATTAGTCCTGCGCTCTTGAGCTAGTCAAATTCTAAACATCAGCAGAAAATGCGTTATAATGTTTACAGTCGCTTTGTCATCAAATCAAATCTAATCCCAAATCACCTTGGGCATAACCAGTCAGCGCTCTCTAATGAAAAGTGAGCAGATATGACACTTTATATTGAAATGATGGTATGAGTTTCAGAGACAATCTTGGAAGAGTAAAGAAAAATCAAATCAACCCTTTATTTTGCCAACAACTTTTTGTGTTTAAGCGTTTAATAGACGCATTTAAGAGGAGTAAATATACATTTAAATGTCACAATATGGGGCCTTTAAATCACAGGGTTTTGTTATGATGTAATTGCTCAGACTGCTGTTACGATTGTGATTAATCACAATCTAATTACAGTGGTACTCTGGCTAACAAATGTAATCCGTTCTGGCGTCACGTTCACTGGCCGAAACAATCGTTAGCCGGTGCCAGTTTTTCCATAGGAATACATGTAAAACCAATGAATCCGTTCTGGACCCACGAAAACTTCTATATAAAGTATCTACAGTATTACACACCTGTACATGCACATTTATTCATTATTATTTTCAAAGGAAGTTATGTTAAGTATCTGAAGCAGAACGCATGAAATTAGTTCTGAAAATGATTTAGAATGTATTCTTACCTTGGCTTATGACTTGGCAGTGATGAATGTCCTCCTGCAGCGTGTCAGTGGACAC